>JBBIGA010000083.1:26272093-26310403 GCA_037576975.1 Alestes dentex | reverse complement strand
CGTATCATTTGTTTTGTCTTTCAACATTTAACCATTTACAATAAATAAATGCAGTTTGAACACACTTTAAACCTCCAAAAAGAAAAAAGTTGCAGATGCGGTAAATGAAGCGATTAAAAGATTAAAAGATACATACTACCTACTTTTACAAACCATTCTTGGGTGAAAGTGTTGGACTCTTGCGTTTGAAATCTTTTTTTTATTGTGAACGCACTGTCGGATGAGACAAGTAGTTCTTTTTTGGAGGGTGTCAAAAAGCTTAACTTGCGATTATTCGTATTCCCCAGGAAGATTAACGCGGTTTTCTAGTCGAGATGTAAACTCAATTATCGTGTTGTACAGTCTTGGTATCAGTCTGCGCCTTTAGCCCTCTGCCGGGATGCCTTATCAGCCCGGAACAGAAGGGCCTAGGCGCAGGAGGCTTGGTGTGTGTGTGTGTGTGTGTGTGTAAGAGAGACAGAGAGAGAAGACTGCTGCCCAGCTCGTGTGCGCCAAATGTGCGCCCGCGCTCCAACTTGTGCGCAAATGAGCGCGAGTTTAAACGACAAACCGGCAAGTCTAAGAGAATTAAGCTGGGAAATTAAAGCAAATCTCTGAAAACGGGCTGGCATTTTAGAGACATATCTCACGTTATGTGCGCTTGTGTTATCAGTTAAACGCATGTACAAAAAAAGGATCTAAAAAAGTACAGGTGAAGTGGCATTTTGTTGTTAGTAATGTATATTCAGTACACTGTTTCTGCATTTAGTGAAAATGAGTGAGACCTTTGTTATAAGTGAAACCTCCTGTGTTAGTCAGTTACCTGTGTTTTTCATTTATTACTAATTTCAATTGACATTTTGCGCTGATGCATTTATGCATTTAATTGTGTTATTAAAATAAAAGTGCAACTAAGTTGCATCCAGCCAAACTAAACTAATAAATATGCCTCATTACCAATTCTGTACCCCCTGATTTTAAAATTTTAAAATTAGCCAAAGCGCTCTGATCTTCTTTTTAACTGATCAAATAATATGGCTTTCACAGTTTCTAGTCATTGAACGGTTTCTAGTCCTTAGGTACACAGGGTCATAAGTCACATTTTATAGTGAATAAGTGTAAAATCGATATAAAAATGGATGCTGAAAGCATTTAAGGTACAGCCATGCAACATGTCATGATTTTTGACCGGTCAGAACAAGATCGGTGTCACTTTCCCTTACCCTTATTAAAATGAACGCGCTGAGAGGGTTAAGTAGTTGGGGTCTATAATTATTAAATAAGACAAATAATGTGCCCATATGAGCTCTGTTATTAGGCAGGACGTGATTTGGCATCAGTTAAAGCCAGTTCTCTATGTTGGTCGCAGGTGTGGTTTCAGAATCGGCGGGCAAAATGGCGGAAAAAAGAGAACACTAAGAAAGGGCCGGGGCGACCGGCGCACAACTCCCACCCGACCACGTGTAGCGGCGAGCCCATGGACCCCGAGGAGATCGCACGGCGGGAGCTGCAGCGCCTGGAGAAGAAGAAGCGAAAGCAGGAGCGCAAGCTGCTGCGCTCACAGAGCAAGCTTCCGGCGGACCTCCTGCACACGCCCGGCTCGGACAGCGACAGCGGTGTGTCTCAGAGCACCGACAGCGAGGCGGCCCAGCACCCCGGGGCGACCGCCCAGCCCTCACACATGGCCCAGGGTAGCCGCGACCATAGCCCGCACCTTCTTCACCAAAGAGCCAGCACCGCTGCCGAGCTGGCCGGAAACAGAAAGTCGGAGGCGGGAAACTCTCCCCGCAGCTCGGCTCTGTGCGCCGACGGCGACGTCACGCGGCCCTCTGCCTTCCATAAACTCAGCCCCTTCAGCGTAGAGAGCCTGCTGGCCGAGTCCAGTCCGAGGCGCAGGCCTGCGCTGGATTTTCCTCAGCCCCAGCCGCAGGGACCTATTTTGGGCAAAGGTCACTTTCTGTTGTATCCCATCACTCAGCCTTTGGGCTTCATAGTGCCCCAGACCGCCGCGAGAGCAGGGCAGGACATAAGTGACTCCGGCAGCCACAGGTGGTCCACGACAGACGGCCAAACCGGCTTTCTGCACCCGGACCCTGAAAGCGCTGCAAAACATACAGGTCACGTGTGCGACGAAGACAAACGGTGGGAAAATGATCAAAACTGCGCGACCCACACTCTCACTACAGTCGGCCCGAGCGAAGCTGCCGAGGGCTCGCCTGAGGCTAAACTACCGCCAAAAATCTGTTCAAACGGAGAGTCAGATGGTACTCAACAGGATGAGAAAGACACGAGAACTCACTCCTCCTCTGACACGAAAACAAAAGCAGAAGACGTGGACATGGACTGAAACCGATAAAACATGGCCGCCAGCGGACCACTCACCTTCCCAAAGCTTATCACCACACGTTTTTACACCAGACTGTTTGAACTACTTTTTTTAGAAGTGTTTTTTTTTTTTCACAAAAAGGATATTCTTCCTTCAGGTGGATTATAGGTTTTCCGTTATTTTGACTCGAGACTCGCTTAAACAGATCTAGTCAACTGAACAAGCTACAAGACTTTTTCCTGAGAGGAAGAAATGCGTGTAGCCCAATTGGGACGTTTAGAGCAACGTGAAATCCTCAGACATTGTACAAACGACGAAGTATCAAAGATATTTATATATGTAACATTTTCATAAATAATAAAAAAGTATTGGAAAAGAAACCCAAAAATTCGTATTTTGGCACAAAGCTCCTCTCACTTCAGTCTTTGTTTATAGCTTCGAAAGGCTCGCCCGTTATTGCTGAAGTGAAATTCACTCGTTCAAAAAAAAGGAATGGAAGTCCTGCGCCGCAGGCGGTACGATTCGGTCAGCTCGTGCCGAGTTTTTCATATGAAAGTAATTATTTTCCCCGGTGGCGGCTGGGACTATGCGTTTTTTTCTTTCCTTTTTTCCCTTTAGCCTGAAGGGTTATTATACATTACCGATTCCAGCGATATGAAATCACATAAACTTCCAACAATAATAGAATTAGCATGAAAGGCTGGCGAGTCAGATTGAAATGGGGAAATAATAGCCTCACCAGCTGTGTGTGTATGTGTGAGGAAACGCCCGGGTGATTCGTGGGGCGGAATTTTCATGAGGCGGTCCTGTCAGGGGCGCGTGTAGGCGGCAATATTAAGATAGATGCTCGATGATATCCCTCATTGTTCTCGCGTGCGCATTGATGTTCCCGCCTTATCGGCCTATTGATCATGTGTCACCGTGTAATGGGACGGTCTCTCTCTTTCTCTGTCTCACTCACTCACACACATACACGCATGCACAAAGTGTATTCCTGTCTTTGTGTAGTCCTTCCATTGCCTTCTGTATGATTGGAGCTAAATACTACTGTTACACCTAACCTTAATCTCAGGAATCTTAGGAAATAATTTCCCCCCATTTTATTAGTAATAATATAAACAAAAGTTTTCTCCTAAATGACCAGCCAAAAGTTCCCACAACAATTTTCATGTTTGTAACATATTGGGAATATTTGGTCCTGACAAATAGCCTAGTATCCGAACAGACACACAGACCCACATACAGTTAAATTTGCTCTTATAGTGGCTCTAAGGGCCCAGAAGGAAAAGCTCCCCATTCAAGCTTTTTAGGAAGCCTCTCACTTCGCAAAACTGAAAATCTATCCAGAGGGCTGATATGATGATATCAGCACCCCTCCCTCACCTCCCCCGTCCCTCCATTCTCCCTACCCCATGACACACATCCCCCATCCCCTCTGGTCATCGTAGCCGCTTTATTTGCAAATAAATTGAAAATAAACGGAGGGTCTCAAGCCTCACCTCATGAATCCCAGATAGCAAACCCTCTTAAATAATATTTACATAATTTCTCCATCCGGGCTAGTGGTATTTGCACTGCATGAGAGTGGGATTATGGGGTAAAATAATTAGAGAGAGGGAGAGAGAAAGAGGTGTAGCAAAGACAAAATCTACATGTCATCCAACCCAGGCCAACACCAGGCATTACTGTATGGCCTGTATCAGGAAACAAGAAGGTCACGGTTAGTGTGGTATATGTTTTCATTCATAAATATACAAAAATGCTAATGTACCTTCAAAGAGACAACATGGTCCTCGTAGTTCAATTTTGGACTTTAAAATGTTTTTATCCCTAGAAGAACAGGGTGTATTTGCACCCTCTCATGATTTTATGTTTTAATTGAGAAAAGTAAAAAAAAAAAGCCTGGAGTGAGGATGGGGTGTATGGAGTCAGTGCAACTTAACACCTATAAAACAATGAAATGCAGTAGAATTATGTTCTGTAACCTAAGGAACTGAATGTGTACTCACAAGGGTACCACTCTCTTGACAGTTTAGTACCTTTTTCTGAGAGTATTGTACAGTATTTTGCGATGACTCCTTGTAGAATATAATGATGGCAGGAATAGTTTGTATCCTCAAATATCCTCAAAAATTTCCCCTTACTTATCTACAAAATAGGAGAAATTTTACAAAAGGAAAATACACTTTTTAATACTTTTAAGACCTCTAAGTGCACTTACCAGAGGAACCACTTTAAGTTACGTAAGATATATGTTTGAAAGAGAGATGTGAGTGTGAAGAACATTTTAAAGACTTAAACCAACAACACAGAAAGGTTTTTTACCTTTATAGGTACATTTTTCCAACTGCAAAAAGATTCCTTACACTCTCACATTCTCTAAGGAACCATCCACTGAAATGTTCATAGTACCAAATGTAGCACTGTGCAAAGACCTTTTTCAAGAGCATTTATTTTTAAGCATGGCAGGAATGGTCTGACTCATATTATGGAACAACAGAGAGTGAGGAGGAAAAAAAAACTCAAAGTTCAACCCAGACTAAGATTGAAAATGATTATTATTAGAAATTAATGTTCCAGTAATGCAGGGAATCTTTGCTGTCCAGCTGTAGAACCAAGTAACACATCTGAATACAGTAGAAACAATATGTGACTTCACATGTGTAAATTCCAAAGTCATTCTGAAAAACAATAGTTCAGAAATGGTTCCTAGCTTGGACGTTTTAGGGAAAAGCCTAGGAGTTGAAACTTTACATTAAGCAGAAATTCTTGAAAAGTAATTTTTCTGACTAGTTTGCAAATGTCGTCCTTCCATTCATTCATCCTTTCAAAGGTTCTGTGGGAAACCGTTCTGTACCTCTTTGACACTGCACTAAGGAAAACTTTTTGGGATCTTTATTTTTAATGTTATGTACATTGGGTATAGAAAAGAATCATCCCCTTCAAAATATTCAGTAGCCCGAAATGAAGACACACACACACAAAAAAACACCCCTACAAAATTTCCCTGTAGTATTTACTCAGTGCAACTGTGCATAGTAAAGTCTATAAGAGGTGGAAAGTGTTTGGTACCGCTCAGACCCTCTCTGGATCAGAGTGGTCATTTAGTGCAAGTGGTCATTTAGTGCTGTAAAAGTACTCCACAAATGTGCCTAAATCTAACTTTTTGTCCTCTACAGCAAACATCTGTCAGAAAGCCAATACAGCTTGCCGTCCAAAGAACACCATACCTACTGTAAAGCATGGAATTGGTAGCATCATGGTGTGGGATTGTTCTTCTGCAGCAGGGACTGGGGCACTAGTCAGGATAGAAGGTAAAATGTATGGGGCAAAATAGCCACAAATTCTTGAAGAAAACTTGCTGCTCTCTGCCAGAAAGTTGTCAGTGGGAAGAAGTTTCACCTTCCAACATGACAGTCACCCAAAGCACATGGCAAAATTGAAAGATAAAAGTGAATACCCTTGCATGGGTTATTCAGTGCACAGACTTAAAGCTTATTGAAAATATGTGGAATGACTAAGATTGCAGTCTACTAAAAGTCACCATTCAGTTTGACTGAGTTTGAACAGTTCTGTTAAGAAGGGGGGACAAATATTGCAGTCTAGATGTGCAAAGTTGGTAGAGTATCCCAATAGACTTTGCACAAAGTACTGACACAGTGGGGTGATCCTTTCTCTATCTATCTGACTCTTTTTATTTATTTATTTTTTTCGGAACTGTTCAATTCAATTCAATTCAATTCAATTCCCCTAGTGAGCAAGCCAAGGGCAACAGAGGTGTGGAAAAACTCCCTGGTTGGAGGAAGAAAACTTGCGAGGAACCAAACTCAAAAGGGGAACCCATCCTCCTCTGGTCGACCCAGAGTGAAAAAGAAGGAGAGTCTCTATAAAGATAACTAATAAGAGCCTTTGTGTATAAACTTTATTACTGTTAGACAGATTGGCCGTCTATGGCTAACAGAGCTAGTACAGTTAAAAGTCAACAGAGGTATTTTTTTGAAAGAGTAGCTGAAATTCTCTAGTCCACAACAACTGGAACCACAGTCTTTGTCGAATCTTAACCACCACTATTTGCCCTTGTATGGGGAAACAGCGTGTGGGGAGTCGAAAGCAGCTGAATCAGTTGAGGACATTTTGACACGGGGCCCCAGCGATTGCAGACCTGGGAAGGTGGTGGCCTGGGGCCACAATGGTGATCAGTTGGGCTAGACAGATGTGCAGCGGTTCCCATTGGAAAAAACAGAGAACAGTTAACTGTTGCTATCATACTTTTCACTTGGATGTTAGAAGTTACACTGAGTAAAAACAAAAAATGTTTTTTTTGTGTGTCTTCATTTTAGGCTGGAATCAGGTATAAAAGTGATAGTGTTTCTCATATATTTTGTTCATCAAATATTTTTTCATACATGTGATAGTCATCCTCTGTATGTGTATTTTCATTTTATTTATTTGTATTTGTGTGTGTGTGTTTGTTTGTTTGTCAGATATGTAGATGGTGACTCATTTCTGGCAGTTTATGGGGCATTTATTAACATTGCCTGCAAAAAAGCTAACTCTTCTAGAAAGAAAAACACCAAGAGAAGAGGAGGATTATCACCGCCACTTGTGTTCCCCACTTTTCGCTTCCTGTTATGCAACAGCATGCATGCGCAACCAGCCATAGACTATCCCATATCCAAAACAGAATAACCTGTGCTTTGTGAATCCAGATCCACCTGTTACATCTAGAGAAAGGGAAATTACCCATATTGGCTTCCTTTGACCTTTTTACGAGCAGAAAATTAAAGTACTTTGGGGTTTTCTGCAGCGCAGTTTCTGCTGCTCGTTGCGCATGTGCACCCACACGTGGGCCACATATTTCTGAACAATCTTAATGCGTGAGAGAAATACATGGGCCAGCCATACCTGGGCAGCTGGGTGAGTTGGGTATGTGGGGAGAGAGGGAGCCTGTCGAAGCTGGCTATTAGAGGAAGTGCATGTGCCAATAAGTGCGGATCAGGCTGCTAATTTAGCACCTCCTGTTGCCCTCCTTCCCAGTCCGTATGTAATTTCCCCTCTCTCTCCCGGGAGGAATTACACACACACACACACACACACACACGCACACACATACCCTACACTCCCCTTTGAGCTGCGCATAAAGACAAGGGACACCATTTTTGTCTCAAGGAAAAAACATACTGAGTGAACACTAACGCACCATGCTTCTATTATACAATTGTCAAATTAGGATATCAGGCTTAATTAATGCTTACTGAGTTCCACAGCACGCGTTATTTTTATTATGGAAACAAATGTGCGCAATTAATTATCAACGTTTAAAGAGCCCTGTTTGCATCTCTCTCGGTTTCCCTCATTCTCTCTCTCTCACACAAACACTTGCACAGCATAAGGTCCACCCAATTAGACTCTTATGTCTCCAGTCCTGGTGAGATGATGTCAAGCAAGGTTTTGATGATTTCACTGCTGATTCAACTCATCAGTTCATTTCCATGTTTGATTGGTTGTAAAAGTAGGCATATCTCCAAACTCTGGTGGCGCTGTTTGGTCAAATTGTCCTCCCATGGTACATTTATAGGTAACGCTGTACAAAATTATAAGTATGACATTTTGATACCTTGAAGCACCTTATCAGGAATTGTGATAAATAAATAGATAGGCATATTGATACCCTAAATAACCTTATCAGAGGGGAAATAATCAAATTAAGGTAAGTTAGCATGATGAAATTTTAATTAAGCACAGTAAAATATTACAGAATCTAAATTACTATTGTATACTAATTCATTATATATGCATGTGCAGTAAAACTGGTCCCACCTGGACAGGAATGAAAGAACCAATTTAGAACCAATTACATATCTTTAAATGTTGTCAGTATATTACAAAAATAAATAAAAACATTGTAATATACATATAGCATACAAAATGTGTTTTAGTATTTCATATTTTGTGTATGGGAGTACAAAAAGAGACCCACCTGAAGTGAATATAACATGATCCATGGTTGGGTCTTATGGGTCCCATATCCTCACTCACACTTTACTGCAAAAACTTTCAAAACTCAATGTTTTCTGTCCTCAGCCATATACACATGCGAAAGATCATGTGCTTGGTATGGCTAGGGAACTTTCTGGGGCTTAATTTGGCAGGCAAATCAGCCACATTTTGGGCTCAGGTTTGGCTCTTGAGTGTGGTGATTGATTCGGGACCTGAGGTGCTACAAGCCGCTGACGGCCTGGATAAATTAGACTGGCCCGGCGGCTGTCTAATGAGACCCGATTTATTTAACCAGGCTGAAACAAGCGTGAAAAATAAGCTAGCTCATCCTGAGGTGTCAAATCGATTCAGCATCACAGTGCAATCAAACACTCTGACACACGCATATGGTACACGCATGCGCACCGGAGGGGCTCGATTGTTTAATTGGATCAGAATAATAGAAATCATATAATAGCCTGGAGACTCATACTGCATCATACTAGAAGATAATAATGAAAAAAAATGCTTTCACTATGTTCGTAGGTGCCTCCTGTTAACGTGAATGATGAGAACATCAGTAAATCACCCTTGTCCTGGAGGCACACTGCCCTGCATATTTGAATGTTTTCACTGCTCTCAACACAACCGATCCAACTAATCAGCTCATTAACAGCTCCTCTTACTGAATTAAATTAGGTGTGTTAAGGCAGGAAAGGCACCATAATGTGCAGGGCAGTGTGCTTCGTGAACCAGGGTGGGATACCACTTTAGCAACTGAGGGCACACTGATATTTATTTCTACTCATATGTAAGAAGCCAACCTTGACAACTGTTGACAAGAACAGCATTCTGTCAACCCAAAACCTTCAGCGTTCCAACAAGCCCAATTTTCCAAAATGCTTACTATTTTTCAGGTGATCTGAAAAATCTGCAGGTTTAAAATAAAGGTATTTAAATTATTCTTGGCTTTGGTTTCATTTAACACCTAATTTTATTCAGCCTGGACTGCATATTGATCGGAGGCAGCCAATCAGAACAAAACGTGCACAATCTGAGTGGAACATCATGTCCAGATAAAGCTCTGTAAAGTTCTGTTTATGTCTAGTCCCATAAGATTTAAAGTGCCATGTGAATAGTTTGCAAAGTCTACAAACAATAAAGGCAAATGTCCTTCGACACTATGCGCATAATTATCAAACAAATATGTCCTTTCTGCGAGCACCACCTTAATTTACACTTGCAGTATCCCTGACAAAAGAAAAGATCCTCATTGGCAATGAAGCTAGCAACCCAATTCTTTCATTTAACAGCTTTGACTCTCACTTTCTCTCTCTGTCTCTCTCTCTCTCTCTCTCTCACACACACACACACATACACACACACTGAGATATTAGTATTACATATGTGCTCACACTTATGTTTTACTGCGTGCACTAATCCCAGATATCTATTTAATATTTCCATCTGTTGTATTTTCGTATTTATTCATTAAATGGCAGGGAAGCAAAGCCGCCTTCTTGTGTGTCGAGAATTAATGGAAAAAGGCATAACTGTTAAATCGTAAAAAAACTGAATTAAGGCGTTTAAATATGATGCCTGCAAACATTTGTTAAAACTTGGGATAAATTGAAATGTTCAGCTGGTATGGCATGTTTTTGTTTCAAATAATTCAATGGGTGTCTTGCTGCGATAAAAGATTATTCCAAATTCTATTACATGAGTGTGTAAGACCTTATTTCTTCACTCTGAACCCCTGCTAACCCAACTCTTTTCTAACCACCCCCATACAGTTTTACATTAAATAACATAGAAAAGACCAAAATAGAAGAAAAACACATGGAGAGGGACTTGTTTGAAATAAATCTCCTCCATCTCTCTTTGTCGTTGGTGCGACGGTCTCACACCCGTGATTTTAAACCTTCGACTTCATTCTGTTATTATTACCTGACAATGTGTTTCATTATAAGCCTCATCATTTCAATTACTCACAGGATGATGACGATACTCATACACAAATGTATACACACACACACGCACACACACACACACACACACACACACAGACACACACAGATCTATTGATTCATATGAAAGTTCCATATATTATTTCTGATGCTGGGCAACAATTAAAATTTTTAATCGCGATTCATCGCATAGTTTTCTGCAATTAATTGGGATTAGTCACATTGTTATACATAAAATTAAATAATTCAAATGTAGTGTATTGCGCAGTTTTATTTTTTAAGTACTGCTATATAAACAAAAGTGCTATAACATTTGCAAACACTTTAAACAAATGAGGTGCTTTTTGACAGCAGTGTTCCCTTTAACACAGCAGTTAAAATGTTTCTTGTAAATCTCAACTTAAACATTAATGTAATTAAATCAAATATAAAACCAAACCTATTTCCCACTGCAGGGCATTCACGTTTCATCTAGTTTGTTATAGAAGAACAAGTTACACTCAGAGTCCAGAGCATGGGGGGCAAAACCAGTGTCATTAAAGTCCCTGTTGGTGTAATAGGCGTCCTATAACTTTTGTCCATATAATATGGACAAAAGTAATGGGATGCCTGACCCCTGCTAAAACCAGCCGAGATCTAGAGTGCTGTGTGCTGCGCGTACCCACAAGCAAAAACAAGTAATGAACTTTCAAAATAAAAGGATTAAAATTTTTTTTAAAAAACGTCTTATTGCGTTAACACACTATTTACTTAACACCGACAATTATTTTACCGCACGTTACGTAAATAATGTGTTAACGCGATAATAATGCGTTAATGTGCCCAGCCCTAACTATTTCTTTTTGGACCATGTGTTTTTATTTGGTTCCCTGTGCTTGAGACAAAGGACAAGAACAATACAAAAATATAAAGTATAAAATAAAAGTCAAGTAAAAACTCTGCAGAAAATACTATGTATAAAATACACTACAATAAACAAAAATGCTGGGGTATAAATACAATAGATAACACAAATAATGGTCTGATGTTGTTCTCTATACTGAGTGTATTATTGGGCATAATAGATTTAAATGTTAGATAAGTAACATGGACATAAGTAATGATTATGGGTGCCGGAACCATTATAGCACTTTTTAAGTTATACTTTTTAAGGAAATTATAATTATAATGAAATCATAATAATATTAATAGGTAGGTTGCACTAGAGAATAGACATAGGAGGCGACTGGAGAAGGTATAGCTAGAACAGGGCATTCAGAATCAGAATCAGAAAACTTTACTGATCCTAATGCTAATGCTATGACTGCACAGTCCCACCGAGACACAAAGACAATATAAAATGTAATATAAAGTCAAAATAAAACTATAGAAAGTACCATATACAATATGCTGCATACACAAAATGTTATGGTCAGTGAGAGTTGGATATAAATACTACACATAATTAAATACAATTAGAACTGGAGTAATTTACTAGTTAACACAAATAGTGGTTTGGAGTTGCACTCTATACCGCATCCGTTATAGCACGCAGTAATGAAATAAGTAGAGATATTGCACATGTTAAGACTACTGCATCATTATGATATTGCACATAATGATAATGATTTAGCACACAATAAGAATTACCACATCTGAGTTGCTGCAGGTTATTGCACAGATTATTGTGTGGGTGTGTGACAGTTCCCAATGGAGTTGTACTAATATAATTTCACACTGCTTTGAACCAATAAAGGGCCCGTGTAACACTCTTAAAAATAAATTCTCAAAAATGATTAATCATTTAATATAGAATCTTTACATTGTGCAGAGGTTCTCTCAACTTTAGAAAGGTTCCTCACACTCTTTTTAAAGAATCATCTTTTGAAAGATTTCTTTAGGACCTAAATGTATCATTCCAAAAAGCCCTTTTTTGGCACCTATATTTTTAGAGGGTACATGGCTCAGAACAGGACGATTAAGGATTGATCACCAAAAGGATTGATGATTATGGCAATGGCTTTGTTTAGCCAATCATAGATGGATGTAGCTGATGTCCTGGTGCAGAAAGCATAGGGAGAAGTGGCAGATTGGCACTGTGAGAAAGGGCTATCTTTATTCTGTGCCAGGGGAGCGCCAAGGCAGGACGGGGCAGCCATGCCAGCCCTCATACACACATCCGCGATACCAACAGCCTCATTCCCACTGCCAGAACACTACGCTTCAGTGATCTCAGGGAGAGTGGGAGAGAAAGAGAGGGGGTGTGGAGGAGAAAGAGGGTCTACAGCAAGAGATTAATGAGTACTATAATCCACTAGTGAAAGATGGTTGGGACAAATCATCCGCTGGCAAATTAATTACTACCAGTTCAACGGACATTCACGATAAATAAAGTAGGAAAGGCTCTAGTGTTACAATGAAAAGCAAGTAATGCTTATATTTGGATATTTTAAAAAAAAATCTTGTACAAAAGAGAAACAGTATGATAAACCCAGGATAAAATGATCGGTTCACAACATCTAATACTATGGCTGTTTCAAATGTGTTTTTCTGGCAAATGAGACTAAGAATAAATTAAACATGGACTAATTACATGCTTTGGGAAAGTGTAGTTGGACTGATTCACTACAGAATTGTCCCATAACCACAAATGATATGGAGTCTACAGCCAAGCATGTAAAATCCAAAAACAGAAAATAAATGAAAAAGGATCGCCTACTCTGTTGCTTTGGCAGTACTTGGATGTATCTGTGACTCATACTCACCTTAACTATTAAATGAATATTTATTGACAGGCAACCAAATATATGTATGGTGTTATAACCCAACCACGCCCAAAGAATGTTAGTGTCCAAACTACACTTATATTTTGGTAGCACTTAGATTTACTGCAAAGGCGTAAAAGAACTGTTTTGGTAAATGTATGAAAAATCTTTTTAGGTATCACTCAGAGGGACTTTACACACTTTGTTGACGTAATCCTAGCTTTAACTTAAACCTAAACCTAATCAGAAACCTAACTCAGCCCTAATGCTGCTGATAATATCTGGTAGTTTCTTTAAACTTAAAACACCTGTAGATAATTGGGAAACCCTTTTTTAAAGTGTGAAGGACCCCTGCGTTGTGTAGAGGTTTAAACTTTAACATTGGTGGAAATGATGATCTGACAAGGCCAGATGTCTTTTGTAAATCAACTGAAAACAATCACCAGGAGATTTCAACCATAATGGTTATCAAAACATTGGCTACTGACTTTTACTATTCTATCTGAGTGGTGTGGAACACTATACATCTGCTAGCCAATGTTAGTGTCATAATTAACACATAATTAGACAAGGCTAAACTCACAAAGCAAAACAGAAAAAATGATGTATTCTAATTGTTATAAATTTATGTATGTATACATATTATGCATCTAGTATCTGTTTCTGTGCCACTGTTGTTCTGTTTCCAGTAGGCTGGAAATGATCATTTAATGTATAATTTACCTTCAAAACAACATATTTTGCTCATTATGCCACTTAAATTGAAAAGTCCAGCCATTATACTGTGGTAGTAAACTGTTAGAAACCTGAAAGCCCCCACATCCTCCATTTTTTCTTGAATTTAATTTCTTGCATGTATATTTTAACAAAAACAATAACATTTTACATGAACATCCATTTATATCGTCCTTTATCCCTGACTGTCTGCCATGTATTATGACTGGGCTGAAGTTTGGGCCAAAACACTCAACATAATTAGACAGGAATAAACTTCTGTAGACCAAATAGGCACATACAAGTCTTTTTTTTTTTTTTTTGTGATATCCCAAATACGGTAAAACGTAAATGGACTATATGGACTAGGGAGTGAGTCATATGTTTTGAATTTTAACAGTGTTTATGGCTTATATCAAATGTTATATCAAATATAAAAATGTGAGGAAAATTCAGTTTTCCATGATATGGAATCATATAATACAAGCCTCAGTTTAAGTCACACAGCTGTCCATGTCAGTTTAAAAACATTTTATGTAAATGATCAAAAGAAAGGAATCTCATGATGTGAAAAAAGGATTTAAAAAAAAGCCCTTCACTTACATGTCATGTCATATTTTAGCCATGCCTGAAAATGATTTTAATTAATATGAAATGAGTCGCATGCAAAAGTCCAGGCTAAGAATCATTTGAGAACCTTTTTTTTTTTTAGGTCTGTAGATTTAGATCGAAAATGCTTTATAATTATTGTTTTGCTTGCTATTTTTAGCAATATGTCTGCTTGTTTAGTAGCTATTCCTCATCTAATGAAACCAACAACTATTTTAAACATAAATCACATCCCAATTAATTAGTTTTAATTTTGGTCTAAATGCACCAAAGTGCCTGTTAAATGGAGGATGAGGCATATTAAAAATGTGCCGAAGGAAAACACACACGCAAACACACACATACACACACACAGGGAATGGTAAATAAACAGCTTAAGCTTGCTTTTCGGTGGAATGGGCAACAGACTCCCTTGGTGGCACCCGGGAACCATAATCTGGCGTAAATAATGACATCTCTCTTCACAGCCGCGAGCTTTAGCCAAATTAAGACGGACACACATAGACAGCGGACGCGCACACACAGAGCAAGCTCAAGCCAGTTTTGCTAATTATTTACTTTGGGCTAGTCCACACTGACCCGTTGGCCACACCAGTGTCTGCCAACACCAGCAGAGACGCTCCAGTCCAATGTCTGCTGGGAGGCAGAGAGAGAGAGAGATAGAGAGAGAGAGAGAGAGAGAAAGAGAGAGAGATGAAAAATGAGATAAAAAGTGAGATGTCCGTCAGATCACTGCATCCCATGCATAGACTATAAGGGTGATGCTGTGACTTTTATCAAATATATCCCCAGCAGAATTGATTTCAAAGTATTACTCATTGTGTACAAGTCACTCAAGGGTTTGGCCCCTAAATACATCTCTGAGATGTTTGATGTACAGTAAATAATTTTGGTAGGCCCCTTAGATCTGCAGGAGCTGGTCAGCTAGTAGTGAAAAGAGCTGAAACTAAACATTTTAGTCACTATGTTTCTAGCTGCTGGAATGAACTCCCCATCAATATAAGATCTGCTCCAACTGTAGACCGCTTTAGAAAGTTGCTAAAAACTGTCCTCCTCCGCCTTCTTTTGAATATTTACACTTCTATTGCACTTTCAGTTTTCTTTTATTAATTTTCTATGTATGCTTTATGTCTTTTTATGCTTTTCTATTTCTTTAAAGCACATTGAATTTTGTGTATGATAAAGTGCTATATAAATAAACCTGAGTTGACTTGACTTAAGCCAAGCTCATTTTGACCCTCTATCAAGGACTCTCTTAGTAACACAACACTGGGAGGGTAAAAACTAACATGCTTCATGTGAAGCTCTTTTCAGATTCTTACAAACATAATGTCACTGGACAGCTTAACATGCTTGGAGAAGAACACTAGACACCAATTTGTTACATCAGCTAACAGACAACCATGTTGGTGGGGGGAATTATGGTCATTGTTCATCCAAAGTTAAGGGCAGCTGGCATTATCAAATGGAGTGAAAAGAAAAGTTATGGATTCAAGGAAAAACTAATGGTTAAGTTTAAAAGCCCAAAATCATAGGAAATTAAAACACATAAATAAAACTTGATGTGTACACCAGTTAGGCTTAACCTTACATGCACTTATTGCATAGTACTGTTATCTGGGTATACACTGACATGGCCCTAAAATGAACAGATTCTCAAGCAGCTGAACAAACACTTTGATTTGATGGTGCACATTAGGAACTTTCAGATAATGCCAAGTTTCTACATCAGTGAAATCATATGGAGATTCTTCACCTTCACACATCTCATTGTTCCCTCTCTCACCTGGAGACCGCTGGGAACACTATGAGAATCATGTTCTTTGATTTCTCCAGTGCCTTCAACACAGTCCTTCCCACAATCCTGAGGGACAAGCTGGAGTACACAAGAGTGGACCATCACCTCACAAAATGGATCCTGAACTACAGTACATGAGAACCCAGGGCTGTGTGTCAGACAGGGTCTGCAGTACGGGCCCCCACAGTGCTGGCACTGTTCCTACTCACCATCTACACTACAGACTTCTCCCACAACCACCAACTGCTTACTGCAAAAGGGTCTGCAGTATGGGCCCCCACAGTTCTGGCACTGTTCCTACTCACCATCTACACTACAGACTTCTCCCACAACTCCACCAACTGCTTATTGCAAAAGTTCTCTGACGACTCAGCAATAGTCAGTCTCATCACTGATGGGGATGACAGGGAGTACAGAGAACTGACCAGGGACTTTGTGGACTGGTGTCAGCAGAACTACCTCCAGATCAACACTGGAAAAACCAAGGAGCTGGTGGTAAACTTCCGCAGGCACAAACGTCCTCCACTTCAACCACTAAACGTCCAGGGTATGGACATTGAGGCTGTGGAGAGCTACAAGTACCTTGGTGTTCACCTGAACAATAAACTGGACTGGACTCACAACACGAATGTTCTCTACAAAAAACGACTGAGCAGGGTGTACCTGCTGTGGAGGCTCAGGTCTTTTGGAGTGCAGGGGCCGCTCCTGAAGACCTATTATGACTGTGTAGTGGCATCAGCCATCTTTTACAGTGTGGTCTGCTGGGGCAGCAGCATCTCTGCTGGGGACAGAAAGAGACTGAACAGGCTGATCCGGAGGGGCAGCTCTGTTCTAGTATGCCCTGTGGACCCAGTGGACTGACAAGAGAATGGTGGCTAAGCGGTCACCCCTGTTGCATAACATCTCCCACCCCATGCAGGACACTCTGACTATATATACACATATATGCTACACACAAATGTCTATATTTATATTTTGTATTATTTGTATAGTGTGCTCTCATACTGTTGTGTATATCTTTATTCTATTGTTTGTTTTTTTTGCCGCTCTTACTTTTGCATTGTCCACTTTCTGCCATAACAACGGAAATTTCCCACTTGTGGGACTAATAAAGGTTTATCTTATCTTATCTTTATAAAACTGGTTCTCATCCATTCATCATTAAATGTCTATAGATCAGCTGACTAAACAAAATATGCAGTTTTTCCATTTTGTTTGTTTCTGATTCTTTGCTTATTCAGTGTATGTGCTTCAGAGAACCGAAAACAAGCCCAGTTCCTTTGCATCTATTCTGCTTCTTATCAGATATGAAAAGCAGGCTTAACTATGCTGCTGCCACATTGTTGGGTTGAGCGAAAGGGTGATGGCTGAACTCCCTTTCACATTTGCTTTCTTGAGGTGGAAAATGACCGAAATGTCCATTTTTATATTGCATACTCACAAACAATCAAGCATGGATACACACAACATACACACATGCATTACAGCACCCTAAGCACAAGCCCACAAGATGCAATGGGTTTTAAGATGGCTTGATTTAGATATATTAGATTAGATGTATTAGATTAGATGTATTTGCTACATTTAAAATGCTTTTACTTGAATACAGATTATTTTACATTGAAAGATCAGGTGTGGTCAAGAAGACAAGCAATTTTGCTTACAATTGGAAAACTGACAGATAAGGGGCTTAAAGAGCCCTAATGGGCTTAAAGAGCCCTAATCATTCCCAGATTATTTTGTTCTTGTATTTGATTTTTTCTCTGGATGTCCACTTATGACAAGTATGTGGTTTTATGCACCAAAACAGTTAATTTAAAATGAATCTTTTCCAACCTCTCTTAAAAGGCTGTTTTTGGTCATATTCCTTCAAGACTGTTTTACATAATCTAAGCTCTGTTTTGATTAGCTGTCCCACATTGCGCCTCCGTCAAAAAGCATTCCATGCTAAAATACGTCAGCGTGAATTGGTGTGGCTAAACTGCTGTTGGCTGAATAAGCACATATATGTATATGTGTTTGCTTTGTGACACCACAAAAAGAATTAATTTAAACTGAGATCATTTTGCATCTAAATTTGCACATACTGACTGTACAAAAATGCCACTATATTAACCTGCTTGTGTTTGATTGGCACAAACACCCATACTGCCTTCCATATTAATGTGACTGACTTTCCCTTGCATGGTAGTGAGTGTAAACATTTCTTTTTTTTCACTGTCTTTCGAGACACAGCTTCATCATGCCTAAAAATCGAACAGGAAAAAAATCTCTCAATAAGTTAACCATCATGATTAACCTCCGACAGACAGTGAGGGAGTGTGTGTGTGTGTGTGTGTGTGTGTGTGTGTGTGTGAGAGAGAGAGAGAGAAAGAGTGTCAGTCAGTCAATACTGTTTGTCAGTGGTGGGTGTTTAGCTGTGTCTTACTGTGTCAGCAGAGGAGCAAATGACTGATCCCAGCTGAACGCTTGCAGTATTGACGCACTCAAGGAAAGGATGTCGTAAGGCAGTTACGCTTGCATTGCCACAATAGCTAGCATGGAAACAATCAACCCAGGGGAAGAGAAGAAATGAGAAACAGTGAGGCTTCCACATATTCTGTGTTGGACCGACACTGAATAACTGGTTTATTAGGTACATCCGTTTTGCCCTGCACTTAAAAATCAGGTACCAAGAAGATTTCTTTGAAGAAAGAAGAACTACTTTTGGTTTCTGTAAATGAATAACCTTTTTTAAAATAATAATGGAAACATAATGGAAAGATAGACCAGTTAAATCACCTATTATTGACGGATTCAAAATTTCTCCTAAGAAAATGTTGCATTTTTCAGTATAGTATGTAGACACTGTGAGTGTTTGAAAGTGCACAGTTCTTTTTCCCAGTCCATACCATTCATATATAGGAATGAATCTGAAAAAAAAGATCTTGTTTTAAATTAATTGTTTTTGTGATGGGCCACAAAACCCAAAGCATTTACATATATCTGCCTATTCAGCCAGCTCCATCTATTAATGTTATAAGTGAAAAATGTCTGGGCCACCTGTCTCCCGGGTATTAGCTATACCCATGTCCTGTCTCATCTGTGTGATGTCATGGTCTGTTGTGTCTGAGCTCAGTGCCGGGGCAACCCAGGTGTAGAGGCTTGGTGCTCATCAGCTGGATGGCTAGGCTCCAGATTACGAGCTCACCTGTTCTGAGTTTAGCCTTGTTTTAGTCTGATTGGTTTTGTCTCGTGAGAGGTTGTCCGTTTCTCACCTCTCTGTGTGACACAGCTTAAATGCCAGCCAGTTCAGAAGGAGGACGTGTGGTCACCCAGCTCCTATCCTGGTTTTGTTTATGTGTGCGGTTCAGTGCAGCCTGTTTTGTATGAAGAGAAGCATGGTCTCTAATCCCTCTCTGCTTGACTCCTGTTGGCCACGCTTCAAGTGGCAGTTGGGTCACAGACCCAGTCAGGAAAAACCACCGCTAGGCGAAGGCTTCCCTGAGGCACTCACGGTAGACTGTGATTGTTTGCTTTCTCTCTGTGTCTCCCCTCTGTCTCTACAGGCTGGAATTGGTGAGCAGTCTCACCACAAGCGGCTCTGCTGAAGCAGACCAAACCTACTGGCCACTGTTGCGAGTGAGCCTAATAGTATCTAGAGCAACTCAGACGTCCAGCTGAGCGCACCTCCTCAAGCCCTAGTCCTACGGGGAGTAGAAGGACTTCTGTGAATGTTGCAGAGATGGGGACTAATAACGCCGGATTGCCGGGGGGCTATTATGTTAAACGAGGGGTCGTTGGAAAGGTGTCACAGAGCCCTATCTAACTGTGAAGTTTCACATTTAGAGTGCGAGATATATTTTTCATATTTAACATTTAGATTTAAGATCATTTAAGGCAAATCCTCCATGTTGGTGTGGGGATATCACAGCACACAGTCCAGCCCCCTTCTAAGTAACAGCCAATTGTAAAAATTACCCCTCTAAATTTGTTAAGCTATTTTCACAAATGGCACCACATAGACCCAATTTGCGACTAAAGACTTGAGACTTCACTTAAGTCTCAATTCTCAAAGACATTGCCACTCAAAGACTTGAGACTTGAATTGGACTCGAGCACAAAGACTTGAGACTTGACTTGGACTTGGTAAAAATTACTTGTGAACATCTCTGCTGTGTTGTGAAGGACTTGTTTCATTTGGAGCTCACTCTTTGCTTAAGTTAATTAAAGTTCATTTTGTTCTGAAGTTCTCTCCAGCAGTTGTGTCCTCCTTGCTCACACAACAAATGCGGCTGGAACAGCTCACCATGATGGTCTCTCAACTGGTGCAGGTGATGTGCACTACACCCCCACACAAGTGATGGCCGTATGTTTACGGACGCCAAGGCACGTGTCACTTCCAGAGAGGTTGTTTATCACAGCCCCAATACTGAAGCTACAGGATTGGGCTAAGCCTTTCATAATGGATGTAGATGCCTCCGAGGTCAGGTTGGGCACGGTGCTGTCCCAGAGCCATGGCACCCCAGGAAAGCTCCATCCATACACGTTCTATTCGAAGAAGCTGATCGATGAAGAATGCTACTATGACATCGCCAACCATGAACTGCTGATGGTCAAAGCGGCATTAGAGGAGTGGCGTCACTCGGGTTCTTTAGCAGATTCAATTTTAATATTACATATCTCCCGGGTTCCAAGAACAGGAAAGCGGATGCGATCCATGCTCCTGTGGACCTGAAAGTCCCCGAGCCCATTATCCCATCGGCTCTAATAATGGCCCCTATAGTCTGGGACCATGATGCGGAAATTTCACGCATCATTGCAACACATCCAATACCCCAGTCATGCCTGGCGGACATGGTGTTCGTGTCCAAGTCCCTGCGGAGCAGAGTGCTTGAAGGGGCTCACACGACCCCTACCACCGGGCATCCCGGTATCCACAGGACTGTAGGGGTGCTGGACCGGCCGGCTCTTAGGCCTTGGGGGCATCCTCCCCAGAGACCAGGTAGGCCTGGGCAACCAGATTGCCGTGAGCAGCCCCATACGACTTCAGGAGTAGTCAGGGTTCCCCCTCTCCCCGCGGTTGCCGGTTCTGAAGGGGGGGTACTGTCACGTCTGGACTGCCTTGACCACGCCCTCAGTGGCCCCCGTCTCCTGAGTATTAGGTAATGTGTCCTGTCTCGTTTGTGTGACGTCAAGGTCTGTTGTGTCTGAGCTTGGTGCCGGGGCAACTCAGGTGTAGAGGCTTGGTGCTCTACGCACTCGTCAGCTTGGTGACTAGGCACCAGATTACGAGCTCACCTGTTCTGTATTTAGCCTTGTTTTAGTCTGATTGGTTTTGTCTCGCGATTAGTTGTCTGTGTCTCGCCCCTCTGTGTGGTGCATCTTAAATACCAGATTTTTTTGAAGAAAGAAGAACCACTTTTGGTTTCTATGAATGAATAACCTTTTTTGAAATGAAAAACATAATGGAAACATAATGGAAAGATAGACCAGTTAAAGCTCCCATTATTGACAGAATCAAAATTTTTCCACTTTTAAGTAAATGTTGCATTATCAGTATAGTATGTAGACACTGTGAGTGTTTGAAAGTGCACAGTTCTTTTTTCCCAGTCCATACCATCTATATATAGGAATGAATCTGCCAAAAAAGATCTTGTTTTAAATTCACTGGTTTTTGTAACAGGTCACAAGTGGAAAAAAAAAAGTCTGGGCTGCCCATCTCCGGCGTATTAGCTATACCCATGTCCTGTTTTTGTTCATGTGTAAGTTTCAGTACAGCCTGTTTTGTATGAAGGGAAGCACGGACTTGTGTCTCTAATCCATCTCTGCTTGACTCCTGTTGGCTGTGCTTCAAGTGACAGTTGGGTCAATTCGATTTTATTTATATAATGCTTTTTACAACGAAGTTGTCACAAAGCAGCTTTACAGAATACAGGTCCAAGCCCCTAGTGAGTAAGCCAAAGATGACAGAGGTGAGGAAAAACTCACTCAGCTGGAGGAAGAAACCTCGGGAGGAACCAAGACTCAAAAGGGGAACCCATCCACCTCAGAGGTGAGGAAAAACTCACTCAGCTGGAGGAAGAAACCTCGGGAGGAACCAAGACTCAACAGGGGAACCCATCCACCTCAGATTGACCCGAAGAGAAAGGAATGAGAGTCTTTATGGGGATAATTAACAAGAGAAGGCCTTCATGAACAGGATTATTGACAGATAGGCCAAAATTTACCTCTATGGACACTTATAGGCCATCTACGGCCAACTCTGTTAGCCGTAGATGGCCTATAAGTGTCCATAAAGGTAAATTTTGTTGGAAGAGTAACAGAGTCTGTAGTCCATAAACAACAGGATCAGGAGCAACAATCTCCACCAGAGCTTTAAGCAGCAGTTGCCCCTACTTGGGGTAGGCCACGAGTGGAGCCGAAACAAGTCAAGAACAATTTGGGACGGGGCACCAGCGATAGCAGACCCAGGAAGGTGGTAACCTGGGGTCCCATGGTGATCAGTCCAGCTACACAAATGTGCAGCAGTTACCCTCAGAGAAAACAGAGAAAAGAGTAAGTTAAAATTTTCAGAGGATTATTTATGTCTGTGAGGAGTGCAAGTTAAGACTCCAGCATATCTTGCTAAAGCAGCCTGCCTAGAAAGGGCAGAACCAAGAGGTATGATGGGCATGAGAGTGCCCTGAGACACCGGCGCACCTCCACTCCACCGTCACAAGCCTGAGTGAACGTGAGCAGTGGTGGGGCGACAACACCAGTGTTCCAGTTTACTTGAATTCTCTGTGCCCACTGCCTCCCAGCTCTACACCTTTCATCTAACAGGAAAAATAAATTACAAAAAGCCTGACTAAACAAGTAGGTTTTCGGCCTGGACTTAAAAACTGAGTCGGTGTCTGAGTCCCGAATATTTTTCGGAATAGCATTCCAGAGCGTGGGTGCTATATATGAGAACACTCTCCCCCATGCTCAAGATTTCATAATTCTGAGGACAAGTAAGTAGTCAGCACCTTGAGATCTGAGTTCACAGAGGTAATCGGGTGCGAGGCCATTTAAGGCTTTATATGTCATAAGTACAATTTTGTTGTCAATACGAAATTTGATCAGAAGCCAGTGAAGTCTTGAAAATGTTGGGCTAATGTGGTTGAATTTCCTGGTTCTAGTGAGGACTTTGGCTGCTAATTTACAAGTAGCAAATTTACAAGTTATAATACATAGTTTTTTTTCAGGCTGTATGGGTGCAGGCATTAATTCTGTTGTGGAAGTGAAGTTGTGAAATTACAGCTAACTTGGACCAGACAAATATAGTCTTGACCGCAGCCCTAGTTCATAACATTTTTACTCTGTTTCAGAGTATGTATTAAAGATGTTTCTTTGCATCTGTGCAATTAGTCATTAAAAAAGGAGTAGGCAGACAATCCAAGTGTTTTAATGGTGCTGTCAATTGATTCTCAGATGTTATTTAGGATTTACCATATGCGTAAGAGAGTGATCAATTAGTAAAGTAGATTCAGTTACTGAATATAATTCAAGATAAAATCAAGTAAAGTATTTTTACCTATGTTATCATTTCAAAGCATTATCTTCTATAAGGGTATAACTCATGATGAGCACATGACAGAAAGCTTTCATGTGCGTGTAGTCTGTCATCACTGTTGATGAGATGTCAACTGATATGTCAAAATACATGTGCTTGAGTAAGGTTCTGATAAGCACCATAGCAATATGTGTCAGGACAAGTCATAGTGACTGAGTTGCAAAATATTGGCAGATGTTCCAATGGACAACAATGTCAACAGCTCAAGTAACTACTCAAGTAACTAGTTAGAATGTTCTGTATTGAAAATTAGAGGTTAAAGAAAGATGCACATACTTTATAACTCAAATATAATTCTTAAATTTTAATTAATATGGTTACCATAATGTGTAGTTTTGTCTTTAGGTCTCTTTCTGCAAATAATAGCACCTTTAGCTATCTAATCTTAAAAAAAGGACCACAACAAACAATTCTCTTTTGGTTTCCTGTTGAGGCTAGGAAGGTAAATACAGTTCCACGGCAGCAATTTTGCATCACTTTCATTCAGGTTATACAGCAGAGGCAAAAGCATGAATAATGTAAATGACTAAAAGATGAATTGGTGACCTTATTGAATATATCAACACAAATTGTTGTTTATATGTTACATCAAAGAAGTTGAGACAGATCCCTGTTGATCATCATTTTAAGATACTTTTGTACTAGCTGATTGACTACCAAGCTGTTATCTGACTGTATGCTACCAATTATGAGATAAACTGGTGGAAAGCACACACAGCATAATGTCTATGCCATTTCATCACAGTTGACTGACTGACTTTGCAAGGTAGGTTAATCACTTGCTACAATATCTGGCTCAATGGCTGCAATTTCTCAGCTGCATCTCGGCCGAGAAATACAGGCTGACGGCCGTGCATTGGACGGCTGTTCTGGACTTTTCCAGAACGTACAGATTGCCAGTCTGCCCCTGGCCTCATGCCTAAGAGGGTTATGAATCAGTAAAGTAGCTTCATTTACTGAATATAATTTGAGATAAGATCAAATAAAATATTTTTACCTATGTTATTAATTCAAAGCATTATCTTCTATTACTGTTTAATCCATAATGATAGGAAGCTTTCCAGTGCATATGGTCTGTCATCATTGTTGATGATATGTCAACTGATATGTCAAAATACATATGCTTGAGTAAGGTTCCAATAACCCACATAGTAATATGTGTCAAGACAAGCCATTGTTACTGAGCAGCAAAATATTGGCAGATGTTCCAGTGGAGAACAACATCAACAGCTCAAAGAATCATCTACAAGTAAGATTAAACAACTGACCTTGTGATATGAGGTCATTTTTTCCCCTAAGACATCGTGTTAGAAATTTCCAAACTTAAAGACTCTCTACTTTATAACTGACATATAATTTACTGTTACTCAGTATGGTCATCATGAAATGGTAGTTTTGTCTTCAATTCTTTTTCTGCAACAATGAGCACTTTTGGCTGTACAAATAAATAAATCAAGCTTAACAGAAGATATTCACAATTTTTAAATACAAAGTCTAGTTCAAAACACAGTGGTTATAAGCTCTACAATAGGAAAACCCAGAAACATTGAATAGATGAACAGATGAATGTTATGGCTGGGGTTTTTGTTTGAGACTTTTATTTTGAACCTATAGGTGTATATTTGTGTCTTAGGTCACTGTGTCAGCTGTCATGTGTTTAGATTAAGTGATTGGGGTTTTTGACTGGTTTGTGTCCAAGTGTGTTTAATATTTAAGTTCTTTGAGTTTATATGGATTTTGCTGGTCAACCCTCACAAATACCCTCACCTTTGTCTTCAATGTTCCTGCTCCTTTTGTGTCTTCTGTTGATTGTGTTTTTGTTTGGAACATCGTGCGTTTTGGTTTTGTACAGAGTCTGTGCCTTTCATGTATTAAATACCATCTAAAAAGAACCTGCACACGCGCCTCGCTTCACCCCCGACATGACAATGATAAAGTTTTATGTGAATTTTTGGTTGTTCACCAGGGTCGATGGAAGTGGAATTTACTTGAGGTTTACCTGAGCAAAATTTACTTTAGCAGCTCTTCACTTCAGAGGTTTAAACAAATAAATATTGATAGCTCACAGAAAAAAAAAAAACAACTTTACTAGTCCTTTAAAAGCTATAGCATAAAATCACAGTGCACATATCATAGACAGATGATCATACACCTAAATAACATAACTTTGCTCACTCCAAACTAGGGTGCGTGATTTTTTTTCAGTCAGTGTTTGAGCTACTGGTGGGTGAATCTTTCACGTTCTGAAAAACACTGGGGAACTGGTTTCTTTTACTTTGGACATTGGTGGATGATGAGTTAACTTTGCATTAGGTCATGTTCATGGTCCTCAGGAATGAAATGTTGACTGCATATTTGCTTGTCTGAATATCGGCCTTGATGTATCATCTGGATTAGGGCTTGATTAGAATCAATTACTCAATTACAAAATCAATTAAAATTTGGGTTTTCAACGAATTGGCTTATTTTGTCTTTTAACAAGTACAGTATTTTGTTTTGTATCATCTGCCGCACCCCTTGTCGACAAATGTTTAGTTTTAGGACCCCAAACTGCCACTGGGCATTTTATACACAGGCTACTAGCTTAGTCATTTTAAAGCCATGTTGTTTAGCAGATCCTCTACTGCTGGGACTGTCCACAGTCATACTGGTTTTGTATGCATCCTTGAAACAGAGGAAACCAATTAAGTGTTTGCTGTTACAAACTGCGTGTAGATGATTAGTCAAATAATCATCAAAATAATTGCCAGATTACTAATATAATTAACAGTGATAGCCCCATGTCGGGAAACTCTGGGTTAGAAAGGTCTACAGCGAATGTAATGTTCAGTCTAACTTGGTAGATAATGACAGACAACGGTCTTTGCTTTGCCATCTTTCTGCTTTTACAGAATATATAGTATTGTTTTCATAAATAGAAAAACAAACCCACATTGCTCTTTTTTGATGCCCAATTTTCAGCCCTGGGGTTAAAATCCACATGTTGCTCTACTTTGCATAAAACCCCTCTTTGCGAGAAGCATATAATTGCAGTTAGATCAAAACCTATTTTCTCCTGAAAAATAAGGGAAAAAAATTATTTTCTAAAAATGTTACCACTTTGGTGATACAAGGTTGTGTTCTAACCTATATTGTTCTTAAAGGCACAGTAAACAGAACAGCCTGTTAACCTCTGAGGAGTAAGAGAGGTTGATAAAATGGTGCTGTGAAAATTATTATGAATAAATTAACCCATACAATGTCAGAAGTGTACCTTGTGGTTAAAAGTAAAACACAAGAAAATTGTAGGATACATACATTTATCAATTTAAATATATATTTTTCTGTAGCTAAGGGTCCTTAAGCACGAGGATAATATTATACAGCAGTACCTACTGGGCACACATGCGTACACACTGTGTTTATTTAGTGCTACATTTAACACTCCAGTTGTGGTTAGTCCCAGAAGCCTTACAGGTTTCTTGTGGTATTCCCTCTAGCAGCCAGGTGCTAAATGGGAGCAGACGCATGTTCCAGAGACTGTGAATGAGTCGAGTGAATGTTTAACACCAAACAACATAGAGAGAGAGAGAGAGAGAGAGAGAGAGAGAGAGAGAGAGAGAGAGAGAGAGAGAGAGATCGCTTTCCTCTCGACCACCAAAAAAAAAAAAAAAAAACCCCCCTCCCCACAACACATACGATGGTGCAATAATTCCTGTTTTTACACTGACATTTGTTTCACCATTTATTCTCACCCATCAAAATCAAAAGGATCTTATATTAAACCCGCACATACAAAGTCAAACAAATTAATTGAAATATTTTCAGCCCGATTAAACATTATGTCCTAAGCCAGACTGGTTGCTATGGGCATGCTCCTCAGTTGCTAAGGGGAGTAAATCATAGTGCATTATTTGACTGTGTTAGATAAGAAGCTTGATTCAACTGATTAAATGTCTCCCACTCTCAAGCCTAATAGTCTCAAGCCAATAGAATGTGGGATTTTAAAAACGAGTGGGCCGTCATAAAAAGATTAGATGTCATAAAAAGCACATGTAATAATTTAAAATATTACATGTGTAATGTGAGGTTGTGACCTCCAGTACCTCCAGTACCTACCATGACAGAGGTAGATCTGTGCACCCATATATGGTGGAGATTGCTTTTCAGAATTCTCTTTGAATACTTTTTGGCAATGTCCTGTAAAATGATCAGAAAATATTAGAATATATCTGTTTAGAGGACTTATATCTAGTTTCAGCCCATTTGGTCATGTTTAGTTCCACTCACTTGCTTGGACTCCCCCAGTCACAATGATACTGTGAATCCTGGGAGGGTGAATGCTAGCCTCTGCTTCCTTGGAGTCACATGAAAAGCCAAAGCATTTGAACTGCTGCTAATGCAAACACACCAGCTCAACACACTTGGAGGAAAATGCCAACCGCCAATACTGTTATGTCAGGTAACAGACGACTATACTGGCTATCCTCACGTGGAGTAATGGTTGAAGAGAGAGACCCATCCTATCCTGAGAGAGCAAGAACAATTATGCTTTGGTGGACCCCTGGCCATAGTCTCCCAATGAAAGAGCCATTACTTTTGCATGGTTGTGCCACTTGTGAGCCATACATTTTCAATATATTACCTTTGTCTATAGCAAGTCTATGTATTTTTTTTCTTATATGTGAAACTTAGCAAATTAGTACAAATTATGCCCTAAACTTTGCAAGAAATGTCATATTTAAATTAGGTCCCTGTAGAAAATGTGTTTATTTTCATATGGAGAATAAACAAAAAAAAAAAGACATCTTTGTATTAGACTGCCTAAACATGCGATCATGAATTGCACTTAGATCACAGGATAAGATGTCTTTTCAGTCAGAAGAAACACTATTTTTGATTCAAATAAAATGCAAAAATTCATTTGTTCATTCACCAGAGGACTTGCCTGCACATTGTTGCCTACTGCAGTGGATGATTGAACTAATCAGGAAATGTTTAATTACTTATGCAAATGTGAAGTTTTAATGGAAATCATGTGGAAGCACTGATAATTACTTCATAAACTATGATTATATTTGTTCAAGTGTCAAAAATAGAGTATGAAGCTGATGGCAACTGGTGGCCTAGTGGTTAGAGCGTTGTCCCTGCAATCAGTACGTTGTGAGTTTGAATCCCAACACAGCTAGTGGCACCACTGAGGTACCCTTGAGCGAGGTATGAGGGCCCCCTTGTTGGTGGCAGCCTACTGCTTCACTTGAATGGGTTAAATGCACAGAAAGAATTTCACATTGTTCACATTGTGTGCTGTGGTGTGTTCATGTGTGACTATAAGGGGCCACTTTATTTATTCAAAGACCCACTTGAACCGATATATTGACTTACATCCAACATTTTCTCACGTTCATATGTTATTGTACCAATTTAATAAGTCTGTTCTGTTCACTGAAATAAAGGCAGAACATATAAGGGCATAATTATACATACCAATAATATTGCTACTTTAATATTATTACTTAATATTATTACTTATTAGTAGTATTACTAATGTTAGAGCTCCAACCACTATCTTCACTCTACATCCCTAACAATGGTCCATCAAGGGTACTTCAGTGAAGACAATTATTCTATATTCTAAATTCTATATCTGTAAATGGTTATTTAAAGAACTGAAAAGGATTTGGCTATTGTTACAATCAAAGAACATTCTTTGGTACCATATAGAACCTTTTTTTCTGAGAGTGTACCCTTGAACTGGGTATATGATATATTTGAATAAGCCCTAATGTTTGTGCTAGTAAGCTTTTAGCTAACATCCTGTCATGAGCAATTGCTGACTGATGTCTCTACTGTCAATCTTCAGAGCAAGTAGCAGCCAAGGCATCCATGGATTAGTGCAGCAGCAGCCTCACCCAGGGTCCCAGCACCCTGCAATCTTAGTATTGTTTGAATTTGGAAATTCATTGGAGTAATCCTGTAGAACAATACAATGGAATAATGGAATAATCAAGAATGAATTTTAAAATCCGGATGATTTAAACTATGGGTGAAAAAACAGCACTGTTTGGGGTGCTGTTTAATCACTTGTTGCCAATGCTGTTATATGAACTACAAATGGACTGTCATCAGAAATCTGTGTAGCTGAATTAAGCAAGATGCTGAACTGAATTAAGCAAGATGCTGAACTAAACTAAAAAAAACCTGACATTTTCAAAAGGTTGAAAATAATTGACTGCTGCATAATCAAGGTTAGGTCTAAAAATGAGAAAAAAAATTAATATTTAGTGTGAATTAAGTTGCCCCGCCCCCTCAAAAATAACAAAATAAATATTAAAGCCTTTAAAAAAGTGCTCTCTAAAAATCCATTTTTCACTTCACAAGGGTTGTCAAGCTGCTGTGGTGACTGACTGGAGAAAAACAGATAAGAAAAGATGCCTATAGCACTGAAAGTGTTAGCATGTGCATGCAAGAGCTGTTTGTATTAATATACATTTGAGTGCACACTAATTACAGCTTGACAAGCAGCTTTGTTCGAGCGTCTATGATTCTAATTAGTGAACGAACTGAGCTCTCCAAAGACATAACACTGAAAATACACTACATATGAGTCTAATTCTACTGTTGTCAAGCTTCCCTCTCTCTCACACTCACACACACAGAGTTAGGAAGGGATAGTGTGAAAGCAGGCTTTGAGAGATTAGAAATTTACATATCTTAATAGACAAGCGCATACTCGCGTTCTTTCATCAGAAAAGTCCCAACGCAGCTTGGGAATTGCACTACGTGGACTGGCAAGGCGCTGAAACTGATTGTCCAACACACACACACACACACACACAGTTTAAAAAAAAAACATGCTACACACACAGAGACCAACTTCCCCATGATAGAGCAATTAGCATTTCTGGAACAGGAGAGAAGGTGCATTATCCAATTGCAATAAAAAAAAGAAGACAATGAATCAAAAGAGGAGACAGAAAAAACTATTGTTGGCCTCGACTTGGCTGATTACCAAGAATGCCACTGCTGACACATCATACAGGTCAGGTATACGATTGTAGGCAAACGTTTATGAATCCTTGGCCTGTGCAAAAGGTGGTAAGATTATGTTTTATATGTTTTTAACATTAAGGAAATTGATAGAAATTGTGCAGTAAAATGACCACAAATGTGTCTTCTCTAAAGATAATGTATTCATATTTTCTCACTTAACATCAGCATTCTGGGATGTTCAGACTTTTCCAAACGACTATAAAAATTGCTTTATAAAATAATGGTTCTAAAATAATTATTTAGAGAGAAGAATCTCTGTTGGTCTTCCAATGATCCTCTTTATGGGTTCTTTAAAGAGCCATCTTTGTACAGGAGTTTATAGAATCTCTGCATAATGAAAAGATTCTTTACAAGGTAAAGTTTTTTTCCCCAGAACTGCACAATCATTTAGAACCTGGAATTTCTAGTTTCTATTACTGCTGTTTCCATTATTCTTTCTCTCCCTGCCTGTTTCTGGCATCCACTACTTGCATATGGGGGAGGTGGGGGAGATCAGTGGTCAGTACATAGAGTGTGTGTGTGTGTGAGCGTGTTTGTGTGTGTGTACATGCGTGTGAGTGCATGTGAGTGCGTGTGAGTGCGTTTGAGTGTTGATATGTGTCTAGCAGTGTCTGACACTTTCCTCTCCTTTAGAGTACATGGCCTCCAACCCAGCTTCACCCAGTAATTGGCTAACTAATGGATAATAAGGGAGGAAGGAAGAGACGTGTGGAGGTGTGTATGTGTGTGTGTGTGTGTGTATGTGTTTGAACATTCTTCGAACGTTAATGTTCAAACACATACATCACTGGAAATCTAGAAAATAATAAGGAATAGCCTTATGTTTCAGGACTAACAAAACAATTCTGAAAATCCTAAAAAATAATCCTGAAAAAAAGTGCTTTTATGATAGCCATGGAACAGCAAGGTGCAACCTAACCTACACATATTCCCACAGCATTGTCATTGATAAATATCTCACCCTAAAGAATGTTACCATGAGTAACATTTTTTATCATAAAACTGTTATGAATTGTGCATAAATTTTATCCATGTATTATTTAAATCACACTCTGCATTATTTTGAAGAATTTAAACAAAAGAATTGTAGTGTATGCTAGCTACCAAAAACAATATATATTTAACTATATTTTTCTGATATTAGCTCTTCAACTTTGTTGTCAAAAATATATCTGCCACATCTGACATTTTTCTAACTTAACAACTACCTCCTAACTCTAGTGGCACCCATGAGTTTTAACATTTACCCTCTTACTGCATCTGACTTAAGTGTTCATGAATGGTAGGTGCTGGTTTACATTTTCTTTTGTATCACTGTTTTTTAGTATAAAAATTATTCAGCTTGTGCAAACACTGTCAAAATGATTTCAAAAGAGAAAAGTATGCATTTTTAAAAACAAGAGAGCTTTCTTTTCTTTAAATTTAAGCTTGGAAAATTATTTCAATTTTTATGAATCAATAATTTTATTGGTGATTTTTGCATGTGTCTTCTAACAAGTAAGTAGTCACATAAGTTTTGCTTCATTGAATATAAAAGTATTTGTTTCTGTTAAGAATCTCTTGTTTGTTAAGTCTCGTGTTTGGCTCCTCAGGCTCATAATTCAACAAACAAAATGCAAAATTTAAACAGAATGTCCATGTCCCTTCATGTGTATGTGAATGAGTGAGCGGGTGAGAGTATGAGGCATTTAAGAGAGTGCGAGAGTGTGTAAGAGAGAAGCAGAGCGTGTAAGAGCAAGTGAGTGGTCACAGTGTAGACTTTAAACAGACTTGGCAGCTGTTGATTGAAGGTCATTGGTCTTGCAGTGGTGGCGAGGCAGCAGATCGATACAACACTACAGCCTCTTTAGCCATCATCTAACAGCAATCAGGAAGTGAAAGAGCTATACTTCAGAAGGTATACCTCTGCTATACTTCAGAAGCTTTGCTTCAAATTTATTTTTTAATTTGTTTTTAGATTTACCGTCTTTAAACCAAATAGATCTTCTCTTACAGTTATAGGAGAAACTTTTAGTCGGTCAGAACTATTAACCTAAGGGGAAGGTTCTGTATGAAGTCATGTATCATGAAAAGCAATTGAAGGAAAATGAAAAAATGGTTCCTCTCTGGAATGTCTCTAAAGAACCTTTGACGCATTTATTTTTAAGAATGTATAACCGTCACATTTAAGATTGATATTAAGATATTTTAGTAATTACTTACAGTTTTGAATAACCTTCAGTCTGAAGCTCCCTCAAAATAAATTATACAGCTTAATTTAAATGCTCCCTAAATGCTCGGCCAGTCAGTTTGTGTGTTGTCACGGAAGCAGCCACCACGCCTGCATGGTTTCCAGGCAGCACATAGGGAGTCAGCCCGGCGTAAAATTGAGTGTAGATTTATTATGTTAGCTGTGGATGTGTGTGTGGATGCGTGCGTGTGTGCGTGAATGAGAAAGAGTTGATCCGGATGGTTACACTTGTGCATTTCCTCTGTTGAGAGGTGGCCCCATGAGCGAACCTGGTAAGATCCAATGAGCAGAAAATGATTGAGACATTAGAGAGCTTATTCCCTCTCTCTCTCTCTCTCTCCCTCTCTCTCTTATTCTCTCTCTCTCTCTCTCTCCCTCTCTCTCTCTGTTCTCTCACTTTTTCGAGAAAATCCACTGTTAAATCACAAAAAAGATGAACTAGTTAAGTATACCAGGTCTCAAATAGATTCATAGATAAATAGATAGATAAAACATCCGTATTGTAGACCAATAAGTTCTGGCACTGATTTTTACATGTGGATATCTAGCAGAAACAAAAAAGTCCATTTTACTGTGTGTCAAAGCAAATTATATTTCTAATTCAAATGTATTTATCAGTGATTTTTTTTCAGCAGGTGTCACAAATCATGGTCTTAGCCTATTTTCCAGGACCCTTGTCCTGGACCCCCCCTGCCCTGGACACTTTAATGTTTCCCCTGCTCTCAACATGCCTGATCCAGCATCTCAGCTAATTCAAGTGGGTGTGGGTCGGCACGAAAACATTAAAATGTGCAGGACTGGAGTCGTGAACCTGTACATTAGTAAATAAGCCATGGTAGAATCTGTAAAAACTGTCTAAAAGGAAGAAAAATTATGCAAGGAACCAGTGGTTAGAAGAGGAATTCATCCTCCTCTGGTTAACACCAGATAGCAAAAGAGAAACACATTTTTAATTAATGTATTTTTAAATGTACTCTAAGCAGGAAATAATTTTTTTTCCCTCACCTTTCTAACCTTATTGGGCAATGGGATGTGACTGACAGGCCTCACAGGCTTGCTTATAGGTCTTTGTGATGCCATAATCAGAGCAGGAACTTTGAAGCACCTAAGGTGGATCCCACCTTTAGACAGAAAGATATAGAGCTCAGTAAAGTGCAGCCCTTTAGCCAGCCCCCAGATACTCCTGCAAGCTGGACAAATTCTCAAACACTTTGGATAAGCCAATTTTAGCTGCATAATTTGCACTAAATGTGTAAATGAAGCGAAAGATAAGATCATTGTTGAGCTTTCACAATTTCCAGAAGTTTTAAGCAAGTCAAGTAGTACTTTAAAAAGCTTAGGGGTGTACAAATTTACTGGAGCACCGTGTATCAGTCTGAAGGCAGTGATATTGGAACAATAGAATCACTTAGAATTGATTATGATAATACTCAATTAAGAATGACACTCTGACAGATCTGTTCCCAAATTCAGGATAGTGTTGATCTATGCTGATCTTGTCTTAAAATGCTAATTGCAAAATTACTTTGTCTGCCTAAATTTGACATTCTTTAAGGATTTAAGATACTGCAAAAAAGCTATTCACAAGAGGTAGAAAACATACACTGGAAATAAGATGTTCATAATAAGCCAGTAAAAAAATCTGCCAATAGGGAAGTCAAATCTGCTAAGTAGTACTTTAATGTCTAGTTGTTTACATGATCCAAGCACCTAAGATTCTGTTTCCACCCAGGGATTCTAAATATACAAACATAACTCTAAATATTGCTAGCACTAGATATGGCTTATTTCAAGATGTCTTACAAAGCAAATGCTTTTTTACCCCATTTGCAGTTTTTTTTTCCCATTTGTTAAGCTCAACAAATAAATACAAACACAAAATCTGCAGTAAAAAATGACTTATTTATGCTTGTGTCATGTTGAAGAAGCACCATTTTAACAGAACATGTAATTTATCCAGGGGTGCTGAAACCTTTGTACAACAGGACAATGAAGCAAATGAGAAGTTCATTGATGTTCCCTTTGTATGTACCCAGAGTTTTGATTCTGCATTAATAAATCACATGTTGCAAATGTTTATTCATGGAATTAAGCAACTGCCCTGTGTTTTCCATTGTAAATGAGGTAGGATGCCCCCTTCTCCTCCCATCACTCATGCTTACTTCCCGTTTCTCAGTGACTGAACAGTGAAGGATGGTCTCTTACTTGTTTATATTCCGGGTGACATGCTTACTTCCCGTTCCACATAGCCCGTCACCCAGAATATAAACAAGTAAGTGACTGTCCTTCACTGCTCAGCCATTGAGTCTCCATGCTGACTCCAGGCCAAACAACCTCTGCATTCAGTGTGAGTACTTCGGTTTATTGGCATTATTCTCTAAGACTGTGTGTATGTTTGAGAGTGCAGATGCCTGTTTGGAATCATTTCTCTCTATAGAAAGCATTCTTAAACTGTTTTACCTGCTCTCTCACGTTCACTCCACGTTTGGGTTTACCATCCACCCTACACTGGGCTAATAGCCAGTATCAACTTTCTCCTGATTGAGCCTACTGCTGTGAACCCAGCGTAGTTTGCCACGCTCTGCGACACCGTCATAAGGCAGGTGGCTGAGATCAGTGGGCTTAACCAGGAGGTCACAGGCACAGAGCACCATGTGGCTTGCGGGGAGCTCGCCCAACTCCGGCAGGAGCTCGCATCTCTCAGGGAGGCCTATTGGGAGCTAGCTGCCAAACTAAAGCGTGCCGAAGATGCCAGCCCGATCCAGCCCCCCTCCCTCTCCTCTCTCTGAACCCCACATCGATATCCTTGACAAATGGAATGGGGTAGACCGGAAGTGCAAGGTGTTTTTAACCAACCTCGACCTGGTGTTTGCGTTTCAGCCCACCAGGTACTCCACTGACCGGAAGAGGATTGCACTTTCTCTGCTGTTTGTTTTCCAGAAAACTTAACCCCACTCAGCAGTATTACGGGGTAGGGGATTATGAACTGCTGGCCATCAAGTGTGCTCTGGAAGAATGGCATCACTGGCTCCAGGGTGGCGGCGGTGACAGTGCCGGCACCAGAGCGGATCTACCAGACAGGCATCTAACTGACTATGGACAGGCACTATCTGATGTGGTTCCCCTGCATATGAGCGACTCGCTAGGGGGGCAATGCCTTCAAATGCCACCCCTTGACGCTGGCACCATCTCTTCTCACCATCCAGCAAGCGAAACATTTGAACCCTTGACAGGCGTGGTGGGCTCTGTTCTTTGAACAGTTTAATTTCCATCTCTCCTACCGCCCAGGTTCTAAGAATACCAAGGCAGACGCTCTGTCTCATCAACATGAGGCCAGTAACCCCCCCCAGGGGGCTGCGTGCCTGTTCTTCCTGAGCACCGGATCCTCGCACCCCTCTGCTGGGAATTGGAGACGAGGGTTGGCCAGGCTCACACCTTGGATCCTGCTCCGGCAGATCCCGCCCAGATGACTCTTCATGTCCACCACCCTCCAGCTGAGGTCCTCACCTGGGGACATTTGTCTACCCTTACCGGCCACCCAGGGTCCAAGAGGACCCTTTCTTATCTCCGAAGAGCTTTCTGGTGGCCCTCCATGGCCAAAGACATTAACAAGTTTGTCCGGGTATGTGAGGTGTGCACCAGGGCAAAGACTCCTAATCAACCTACCCCAGGGAACTCCAACCTTATCAGCACTGATCAAGCAGCGTGTCATTTCTTGTCCTCTCAGAGCTTCGAGCACTGCTCGTCTTAAACCGTTGCTCAAAAGAAGAGGAAGAAATGCATCAAGACTTTTCAGTCTTGGCCCCCCAGTGGTGGAACGAACTCCCTCTTGCAATCAGATCTGTGGAGTCCCTCGCTGTCTTCAAGAGTCGTCTGAAGACCCACCTCTTCAAGGAACACCTTGGTGACTAACCAGTCCTCTCGTTTATCTATTATACATAATTTTCTTTTTAAAGAAAATTTAAATAAAGGCCCTTACCCTCTTAACTGTTTGTCCTTACTTGTGTATTAACCTCTTTTGACAGGGTTTGTTAAGGTGTGTATCTTAGCTGGCAGTAACTTGGTAAAAAAAACAGGTGGTGACTCTAGTATAGCTTAGTATTTTAGTATTTTAGTTTAATATACAGGTATGAAGAACAGACATAGACTATTTAAGCACTGATGTACACTACCAGTCAAAAGTTTGGACACACCTTCTCATTCAATGTTTTTTTTTTTGTCATCAGAGCAATATGTGATGTTCTCTGGATAAGAGCATCTGCTAAATGTCGTAAACGTAAACGTATCACCCTCAAACTGGATAATTTTCTGAGATGCTTCATTTCTGATTGTCAGTGCTCCTGGGCCCGCTGCCTCATCTGGACAGAACTCTCACACAATCTTCACACCTCCACTGTCACCAGACTCAGCCCATTTGAGATATGCCTATGTTCAGTCACCAAGAACTGGTGGTTGATGTACCATCAGCCCACCAGTTGGTCCGCAGGTGTCGGCTGCTCTGGACCCAGGCCCATGTCTCCATCCAATGGGCCAACCAGCGCTACGCCCAGTAACATCACCACCGGCACCCCCAGGATGTAGGTGACAGGGTATGGCTCTCCACACAAAACCTCCAACTCATCCTCGATCCATCTCTTATCCAGGATTAACATCACCAGATATCCTCCTAGCCGGGTCCGTCTGGTGTCCATCCTGGAGGGGGGAGGTACCTCCCAGTGGTGGACGAACATATGATTGGGGAATTCTGGAATTGGATAGAATTGGAGATGACTAAATGACAGTTTCATACCAGTCCATTTTTATTTGAATATGAATAATGATGCACAAGTATATTACTTTTACCTTACTCTTTTTGCTGTTTAACCAAGATTTGACACTGCCAGAAAAATTCAAATTAGTGTTTGTACTATATTATTCTTGGAGTGGAGAGCAGACACTTAAGCCATTTTTGATGTGATTTAAGTGAAGTAGTCGAGACTCAACTAGTATTTGATATGTATAATTTGCAGCTCTTTGATGTAGCTGCTGGTTTGCGAATCCAGGTTGATAAGCTGGTCGGTCTCTTCATCTTCAGTAATTACAGTCTGTCCTCTTATCCCTGAAGACGCAAAGAGTACACACATGCACACTCAGAGATACGACTCCTAAAAAGAATGTCATTACGTTTATCAAAGAATCAATTAATCCTTTATTTAATTTACGCTCTGTTCAGGGATTGCATATTTCAGAATTGGTGGTGATGAACATTTTTAAAAGCTTTTATTTTATCAACATGGGTATATTAAATAAATAAATAAATAAATAAATAAATAAATAAATAAATAAATAAATAAATAAACACATATACTCCATGTGT
>JBBIGA010000083.1:26254480-26264552 GCA_037576975.1 Alestes dentex | reverse complement strand
ATCATTTAAGGCAAATCCTCCATGTTGGTGTGGGGATATCACAGCACACAGTCCAGCCCCCTTCTAAGTAACAGCCAGTTGTAATCATAGGGCATGGCCAATTAGCATATCTTCTACACATTTAGAGCTCAACATTTAGAGCTCAAAAATCCCACATTGTAAAAGTGCAACATTTAGATTTAGAGCACAACATTTAGTTTTCCAACACATCTAGATCTAAATGTGTGAAAATAGTGTGAAAATCGCACTAAATGGTGAAAAAATTACCCCTCTTTTGTTAAGCTGTACAAAAGGCACCACATAGACTTGGACTTGGGACTAAAGACTTGAGACTTGACTTGACCTTGCCACTCAAAGACTTGAGACTTGACTTGACCTTGCCACTCAAAGACTTGAGACTTGACTTGGACTGGAGCACAAAGACTTGAGACTTGACTTGGAACAACTTGAGAACATCTCTGATGCCTTCATCTTTTGCCATATTTAGAGTTGATGTTTAAGTTTACTGAAAAGATTAAAAAATTCGTGTTATTTTAATTGTGTGACATGTTTGCCTAAAACAAACTGCTGCATTTACAGCAGTTCAGTTGTCAACTTTGTTCAAATATATAATACATACACATACCTTTTGTGCAGATGTGTAGTGTACAATTAAGGAAAAAAGACTGGTTTTCTTTATCAGTTTGGGTTGTGTTTCATTCTGTAACATTCTACCTCATTCCTTATGCTACATCTTCTACAAGCAAGTTAGATGCATTACATATTGTAAGTGTGGTGGCAATAAATAAACAATGCAGTGAAATATGTACTTTTAGTACTTAAGTATTTTTGGAAGCAAGTACTTTAGTACTTTAACTTGAAATGAAATTTGACTGTATGACTTTCACTTGTATTGGAGTAACATTTGACTAGTGGTATCTGTACTTTCACTTAAGTAATGAAGTTAGGTACTTTGTCCGCCTCTGAACTTCAGTCATTATTTTAATTATGTAATAACAGTTCTAACTGAGTATTAGTTTAAAAGTACTCTATGTGAGAAATAGAGACTAATAATGAGCCTTTTTTTTTTACATCTTTTTTTCCACCTGCCCCATCTATGTCTGCAGAGTAAAAAAGAAAATGTGTGTGTGTGTGTGTGTGTGTGTGTGTGTGTGTGTGTGCGCATGTGTGTGTGTGTGTGTGTACGTGTCTGTGTAGCACTGAGAGCTGCACGAGGTTATGAAAACAGTCATTCTTCCCGTCATCGCTCCATAGCCAGTGATTTAGCAGCGAGGCTAGCCCCCATGCTGCAGTAAAACACTGCCCTGCCATTTACAGTGCACTCTGGGATATCACTCAGCAAGGGGGGATGCCTCCTGGCACGGTCCCTCCTCACCTGCTACTGTGTTTTGCCAACCGAGCTTGACCACACCCCAGACCCTCCAGACCTCCCTCAGAAAAAAGAAGCATGTGTAAAGAGTTCATTGCTGTATTCCTAAGCAAGTTTATTAGTGGAGAGTAGAGTATACCGATAGTAGATTTCAGGCTTAAATGTTTCTAAATGCTTCTTGGCATGGAAGAACAGTTCTAGGAAAAATCTTATAATTAGTAGAGAACTTTTCTATGAATCTTGAAGTGGTTCTTTATATCCCCACACCCCCCACAAAAATCGTTTAATTTAAAGGTCTATTTAGAACCACCCATGGCAAGGTTCTTTGTTTGTCTATGGCATGGGTGCCTCAAATTTTTCACATGAGGATACAAAGCACAATGCCAAGGGTCAAAAAGAATAGCAATACACTAAAAATGAAAGTAGGTCAGGTTCAACTCAAGCTTTTAAAAATGTATTCAGTAACATTACATTATATTTTATTACTAAGCTGCCTAAAAACAGTTCAAAAAGGAAACTAAGATTTGAATAAGTTGTATAGAGAGAAGAAACTATTTTGTTATTGTCAGTTGAAATCTTGTCATTTATTCTGGGTTAAATATTATGGTGAACAGATCAAATAAAATGCTCCAAAATTACTTTCAATACAATTTTTCAACAATATCTTGCCCTGAAATGTATGATTAGGCCCATCAGAAATGTTCCATAGTCCTAAAATATAAAGGCGTATTCCCAGTGTATAGCAAATTGTCTACAAATGCTCAGATGCTCAATACAAAATCAACTAATGCTCAATGACATTAGAGGTCAGATTAATGGGTAGGGCCACTGTTATGGCTAGTGGTGGGGACAAAACGGGCCTCAATAAACAGTGGTGGAGACATCTATAGCATAAATGACGCATATGAACACTAGGGACCATACCCAGGATGTACAGAAACGAAGAATATTTAGTAATATTATGAAGATGAGTTGTACAAATGTTTGAAACATTGCAAATCTTTTACTGGCCAGTTTTCTGGGCTAGCTCTAGTTAGGGTTGACAGCCAAACCACAATTTGCCAGTCCAATTACAAGTGCAGTTGACATTTTGGATGTGTGCATGTGCATGTCCTCTGCTTCAGTCGTTTTTTTTAAATGATATTTGTCTGCTCTGATATTTGCACATGCTTTTCAAATGACCATCTAACATCACTTTTAAGTCATTTTATGAAAGCACTGTGAAATCGTCCCCTGTGGATACCCCGTTTTTTTTCATTTTTAACATACATATCAGCTTAAATCATCTCATGAACAGCTCAGCTAGGACCATGACTAAAGTACTATGTGATTATCTCATGCATGATAAACCATGCTCCTTATGATCGCCACCATTTCCTTTCATACTTCTCTAAGTTAGATTATCACAACTGATTGCGCTATGGAATGCTTGTCATATTTTCAACCAAGGCATCGTAATTGTTTCTCTCTGCTTTCTTCTCTTGTGTTTATATCATAAAACATTAATATGCAAAATTTCAGGCACCTAGGTCATGTTTAGTTAAATCTCTAAGTGAAAACTGTGTGCTCTGTGTTGACCCTGATGAAAATTTTACCACACAATGTGTGTATGAACTGATTGATTAATTGATTTATTGATTAATTTATGTCTTTATTTATGCATTTTTATGTGTGAATTTTTTTTTAAATAAATTGTAAACATAGCACCTGTATTTGTCCACCTTGTTTCATTCGCATTGCCATCAGTTGTCAGACACACTGCTTGCTCCCTCTGTTGATAATTGATATATTTTCCACTGCATTATTATTTTGTTTTTATTAATATATACTGTACATTTCTTAGACAGTTGCTGCTTTTTGGCTATTTTGCACAATTCTGGCATAATAATGTATCATTTATGTTTCCTAATTATTTTGGCAATTTTAATGACTCTCCTCAATCACATTACCACAACGGCTTTCGTCGGCTGAGCTATATGCTGTCCTGTCCTGTACTATTATATTTTTACTATTATGTTTAAAAGTCTCTTTTTGCAAAGTCCTGTCTGCACTTGTGTAGTCTTGTATTGTCTTGTGTGGCACCATGGTCACTGCGGAATGTGGTTTTGTTTCACTGTGTACGGTTTCATATGGTGGAAACTGCATAAAACACTAACTTGACAGTGTCTGGTAAAACATTGTGGTATAATTTGTGTCTATACTATCAAAGTGTGCCCTGTGTCATGATAGCGGATGTATAATTGTATGTTTTAGGCAGAATGGCAACAGTCAACGCTTCAAAGCTATTTTCTAAGAACAAGTGACTTATTTTGAAAAATGTTTGGGTTGTCACTGTTCTCCTTTATTGGGTTTTCAATTACATTCATTAGGTTTATTTCATTTTGGCTATGTGTCAAAATATGTTAATTGAACATTACCATTCATTACCAGTCATGTTACGCCACATTCTTAGGCCACGTTGCCAAAAAGTAGGTCAGGTTCAACTCAAGCTTTTAAAATGTATTCAGTAACATTCAGTTACTGAATCAGTTTAAGAACCACTGCCCCAGACAGTGACTGCACAGTTTCAATGCATTAGCTAAGTTTGTATGTTATTTACATGTCTATAAAGTATTTGTCCAAATTACATTCTTCATGTTGTAGAATAAATCTACTTTATTTGTATGGTCCATTGTAGATGCTTTATAATTGCTCAGCTTGTGTCTTGCATTTAAATAAATATTTATTAAACACAATTGATCTTTAAGTTGAAAATGAAAGATTCTGTTAAATCTAACCCTAAACCTAACCTTAATGCAAACTTAAATCTAATCCTAATCCTGAACATAAACCTAATAGTACTAATAAAATTCATCAGATAACTTGTTAATAATTAAAGTCACTCATTCATTTTTTGTAACTGCTTTTTCCTTGCTAGGTTTGCGGGTAACCGGAGCCTATCCCAGGGCCAAAGGGTGCGAGGCAGGGACACAGCCTGGGCAGGTCTTATAATTAAAGTATTTGTAGATCATCTATAGGGGACTCTCAAAGTGTAATTGAATATTGTTATCTAAACTGAACTGAACATATACTGTTGTCTATATTCAAAGCTTATTAGTTTATTAGATAAAACTGTTCCTACCCCCTTATTTAACTTTAGAATAAATTCAAAAGCTAGAGCTTTTTGGGCAGATCTCAGTTTTTGCCAGTGAGATTCTTCCTTCTTGCCAAAAATTAGTCCTTAGACAAAGCAGCAAAAAGAGAATGCAACATCCCATTTAACTTAATTCTAATTGTACAAGACCACAGCAATTGTTCAGCCATAAGACTCCCAACTTTGACTTTGATTGGAGTTTCTTTACAATTATTTAAAGCATTTTAAGTTGTCTGATGTCTTGGTTTGTGTTTGGAATACAAGTAAAAGCTTAGATTTCATGCATGTTACATTTTCTTTTCATATAATTATTTAGAATATTGAATGTTAATAGTCACGTAGTAATTTTTTCTTTAACTATTAGCTAGCTAATGTTAGCACATCCACTTTTGTGACATCAGGAAATGTGATTTTTGTCAGATGCAAATTCGAGTTTGCAAATCTGATTTTAATAGGCTGTAAAGTAGAAGATGTATTATACAGCTAGCTAATAATTAGCCTTACAATCTTTGCTTCATCATGAAATCATGTTTCTTGTGGGCAACAAACCAAAGGCCACGTAGTTCTCCTAGATCACATTAGCCCTACTTTGTCTTTATCATGAAATGGGATTTTTATAGGCCACAAAGTAGAGGCTATTTCCCCTAGCTAACATTAGTCCATTATTTCACTAATTTATGTTGTTTCAGGTTTAAGAATGTTCGTAAGTAAAAATTAGCAGTACTTAATTATGACATGGTATTTGTTAAAGTAAATATCTGTAGTTATTTTCTTTACTAACTACAGTTGTTTATTAGCCCCTGCTGTGTCTGCCATGCTGTTTACAATGTTTTTGTTTTCTCCCACCTTACTAATGAGGAGAGCATGTGTTTGCTTTCATTGCCTTGTGTTTTTCTTCCACCACAGGATGCCTTGTAAAAGTTTTCTGGAGGCCGCGGGAAACTTTGAAAGTGTGAGAAGTCATTTCAGTATAAATCTGTGAATGTGAGGGCAGACAGGGTAACCCCTGGTGTCACCTGCTTCCTGTCTTAAGGTGATCAGTGTTGGTGTTGCTGGACAGGGCAAGAAATCAGTTAGTCATGGACTTCTACATGATTCCCTCCCAGGAGCCAATGAGAATGTGTGTCCGGCCAATGGAAAGACGTAGACTTTTCGTGCAGCCATCACGACATAAAATGTATTCAAAAACATGCTGCAATCACGCTTTAGGCCTTTTTTTCATGCTAGGACAACGCTTCACTACCCTATGTATTTTAATGTGCAGTGCTTAACACCACCAGTATCAGCGCTACCTAGTGACTGTTAGGGTTAGAGTTAGCGACTTTGCCTGTCTCACGGCCTTTCAATCTTTTTCAACCACTTTGTAAACAAAAATGATAAGGAATCAACTCATTTTTATTACACTTTTAGTGGGAAATGTGTAGTATATTTTCACAATATTGTATTCATTCATAGACTACAACAGAAGACTACTTCACATGAACTGGAGGCAAAGACGGTGAAAAACTCTTCTAGCGAAGCGTTGTCGAAAAATGAAGCGTTGTCCAAGCACGAAAAAAGGCCTAAAGCGTGATCACAGCACATTTTGAATAGATTGTATCTACTTTTGCCCTGCAAAATTTGGTACATCATGAAATGAGACTGTCTACATAATCTAGACAGCAAATGAGTGTATGTTTGGTTCCGCTAACATTAGCCTTACTTTTGCTATATAGTGTAATGTGATTATTGTAGGCTGCAGACCAATAGCTATTAAGTGAGTGAACACATTTCCAACACCACCACAAAAGCAGAGCTATTTAAAGATAATTTTAAAAACAAACATTTCCCTAAATTAATGAATATCATTAAAAATTTCAGATAAATATTCCAGATAGAGGACTGTAGTAATAACAGTAAGAAAAAGATGTTTTGTATATTTTTTTTAGATAACTAGTTATTCAAGACAGTTTAAGATGTTAGATGAGTTAGGTATGTAGTCATACCTAACTGCAAATGTGTCTTGCATACGGCAAATATGTCTTGGATGACTGACTACTTTTGGGATTGGGGGAATTGTATTAATAAATTAACAATTGTATAAATGTGATTTTGCTCAACACTTTAAGTCTGTCCTACAGTGCCCAGTGTCTTTACTGAGCCACACTACTACTGATTGTGACATTACAGCATTGCCCATGAGTTATGCACAATTATTATTCCCGCTGGTTCTGTCATTACATTTGTTCCCATATTTCTTATCTTTATCCTTTATTCCCTCCCTTAATGGAACCAGTCATTGAAAACCACATAATTTCCAAAGACTGATTTGCCCGTTCTCTTCTTATACCTAAAAATGAAGAAATAAATAATAGAACGGGCACTCTTCATTAAATGATGCTGAAATGAAAAAATGTCAATGTAAAGTGGCACTATGCATTTTAACTTCTCACATTTAGTTAATTTAGTTTTTTTTTTTCATTTTGACAAGTACCTTCATGTCAGTTTTTTAAAATAATTTATTTGTTTGTTTTTTTGTTTCAGTGCACAGTCAAATATTCAAGTTGAACTCAGTATGATGAATATTTAGTATCTTCATGTGAAACCTTATTATTTGGAGGCTTATTACTAAGTTTACTCATAAGATTTACTTTTGCAATAATATATTAAATGGAGCACATAAGCTAAATTAATATTGCAATTGTAACTTATGCATGCTTTGTCAGATTTCGAAACAATAACAGGAAAAAGATTGTGAATGACAGGAAAAAGATTGTGACATAGTGCTGCTGCATGCAAATGCAATTAAGTACTGCATTGCAAAATGTAAGGATTTTTAACAGTAAAAAAAAACCCATCAAGACTGATCATTAAGTCTATATGCAAACAAACTATGAATTTTGTCAGCTAATAACTTGAGAGAACTAGCTCTACATTTCACAATTGTGTGACACATTTAAACAGCTCACAGCAGACTAAAAACATTAACTGAAACTATAACACTAAGATCCTTATTAATGTTGGAGTCATACAGCACACTTTTTCCCTTTCATGAATTAGTTTCTCCTGTTTTTGGCTACTTCAACCATGTTTTTAACAATGGAGAATGGCTTTACCGCAGTATTTAAAATGGAAAACCAGTGTGATGTGTCCATCAAAAACGATGCATTACCGGCTGGTATGGATCACAGTGTGAGCATTTTTGTTGTTTTTCTAACTCGTTTCTGTCTGTTACCACAAGATGTTGTTTGATATAATTATTTTCAGCAGGATTTTGTACAAATTTGTTGTGACTGTTATGTTGTGCACCGTGCCAAATAGTGATTGAGCACCCTTCCCACTCCCCTCACTGACCTGCGCACACATTGTGCATAATGTTCAGGACCAGAGCATCATTACACTAATCACTGCATTTTTCAACTTGTCACAACATTATTCAGTGGTCCATGAGCTTGAAAATAGTTGTCAATTTTACCAAATATCTTACCTAGTTGTATACAGTTGTTCCTGTATTCTGTTGTCTGTCCGAAATTTCAGCAATCGCCATATGTCTGCCGTCAACCAAAATCATCAGGTTTTTTGGTTAACGCAGTATTCATTAAATGGGACATTCACATTTGTGTTCTATGCTTAGGCATGGTTAGCACTCACACTAGTTTAACACCATGCCACCTTCCCATGTATGCTCAAGGTACAGAGTAGCCACACTAGCCAAACAAAGTGGACTTTGGAGTGTCAAACATGTTCGCACACGGTATGGATTTCATAGTGTGAATGCACCCTAAAAAAGTGGTTATGTTTATAAGCTAGAAGCTTGAATGCCATACAGAAGTGTGGCAGAGAGATGGAACTGAGGAACGTGCATGAGATGGGGTAAGAGAAGAGTGAAAACTTTCTTACAGGGAAAGAAGTAGAAATGGAAATTTCTGCAAAGTTTCATAGGAAGGTAGAACATAACTCCATTATGTGACTGTTTTTAAAAAGGTTTATTTCACATTTTTTCCATGATAATGCCCCTATGGTTTAATAAGTCCTGGGGACACATCACCTATGGTTTCCACAGTCATCAGAAGTGAACACCTTCACGGGAATGTCTGGAACACAGAATACTACAAACAAGAGCAGTCCGTCTTAAACTATTATATGATGGAAGCTGACTTAACCTGCTCAAAGCTAGGAGTGATTTGATATCACCAAAGGTCTGCTTTATGTGCACTGTAGAACCTTTTAATCGCTGTATACCTTTCAAGAACTATTTAGGGACCTTTATTTTTAAGAATATGTTATACTCTTTGAGCCACACAGTGCAAATATCACATACATTTTCCTATTCTGCTGCATGATTACATCAATGGACACACTTAGTAGCCCTTGAAACTCCACGTCCCCCCCACACACACAAATACACACATACAGAATTTAGGGGGAAATCGTGGTTTTATTGGCTGGCCCAGTGAAGCGGCACTGGAGGATAAAAGGTAGTTATCCAATCTGGCATTTTGGTCCTTCAGAAAAGCAAGTCTTTGGGAATAAAAAAAACAGGTCTAGCTGTAATCGAAAGAGGAATTTCTGGGAGACTGTGCCAGTGTGTAGCCTCCTATTGACTGACCTGGATGCCAGGAAGGCCATTCAGTCTTTTCAATCTGCTTCCACTTTAGATGGAGAGAGAGAAAAGAGGACAAGAGGTCATTGTCAAGTTCTGAATGTAAAGTTAGTTGAAGGCAGATTGGATGGAAATAAAGTTATTACATTCACTGTTTTACTTGGTACTCTCAATCTACCACTCTGTCTGTATTTTAAACATGATGAACAGGGTTTAAAGATGAACAGAGGATTGAGAAAGATGGAGGGAGAAGAACCTGCAGCTGTCATGATGGTTTGGCAGCATTTTTTGCACAGAGTGTATGATGTGTAGTTATCAAATGAATTCTTTGATCTAGGGTGTTTTAAAGGGGACATATTATGCACTTTTTAAAAAAAAAAACAAGTTATAATAGGTCTATGGGCTGTACAAAACATGTTCATTAAGTTATTTGCACAAAATCACTCTTACATAAAGAGATCTCACCATTCTTCACAGTATTAGTCCCTTTCAAAATGAGCCATTTGGACGGTGAGCTTATTGTGACATAATTCTGGGCCAATTTGCATAGAACCGCCCCTCATCTGTTGAGACCTCACCCACTAGATTAGTTGAAGATCTGCTATTTTGTTTGCTGGTTTTACGAGCATGCATAAGACACCGAGCGCTAAGGCTACCGGCAAAGGCAAGTCACACATGAAGTGTCCCAGCAACAATCGGTTTTGTTACACCTTAAATACTGCTATTTAAGGTCGAACGAAAAATTTGAATAAGGAGCTGTGAATAAGAAGCTAACTTCAGTGTTGTGGGGGGATCTGTACCTGCTGTCCATGACAAGTCAGCAGATGAGGGAGATGTAAGTACTTTCATTTTGTTTTTTTTTTGTTGTTGTTGTTGTTTTTTTTTTCCCGGCCTGTCAGTAACACAGATAACACATGACAGTATGTATGAGTAGCTGCGCTATCATCATTCGTAGCCCGTTATTAAATTAAATTAATTAATTAATTAT
>JBBIGA010000083.1:26242011-26252598 GCA_037576975.1 Alestes dentex | reverse complement strand
CACACACACACACACACACACACACACACACACACACACACACACACACACACACACACACACACACACACAGGAGATTTGCGAGTTCCACTTGGCTGATAGCCTGACAGCTCTAACTAATCAATCACTCTCTCTTTTCCTCTCCTCCCCCTTAAATAAACTGAGGGAAGAAAATGAGTGTGACTCCCCCTTCTCAGCGCACATGTTTTCACACATTAACTTCATTCCTGTTGCTTATATCCCTCCTCTGTGTGACTGTAGATGCAGAGTTCAACAATTTTCAACAGCCAACACACACACCCACACACACACACACACACACACACACACACACACACAGCAATTAGACACAATCACGAGCCTATTGTTAATTGCTCACATTGTTATTAAATAGTTTAATTCACACCCACACACACTAACACCGTTCCCATGTCACAACTTTATTGAGAATAATCCACTACCCAAATATTACCTGCTCACTGGTGGTCTTGTGTGTGTCAATGGGTCTAACAAATGCTGCAGAGAAACGGATGTACAATAGGCTGCAATTGTAGACTATAAAGTGCAACTATATGGTTAATGGGGCTGATAAAATGGTCAACAAGTATAGATAAAAGGCAGTTTTAGCCAATTAAACGACAAATGCAGGACCCTGGTTAAATGAAAACTTTTTACTTTATTTTACATCTGCAGAAGTGTGTTTTTTGTTGAGAAAATTATTGATCATTTGACCAAAATGTTAGCACACAACTATATATGTATATTTACACTCATTAAACATACAAAATGATCCTCAGGGGATTCAATATCATTCTTCCAAAGGACCTTCCTGTCAGAGAGATCACCTAAAAACACAAAAATGCACTACAATATGGATGGCTGCATGTGTGCATGTGTGTAGTGTGTTTTTCCCCATCCTATAAATTCCAGAGAGCTTTCTTCACAGGAGCCAAACAGCACCTTTTCTTGTTACCAACAATACACACACACACACACACACACACACACACACACACACATACACACAGTTTGCTCTTTAGTCTCACTCACAATGTGATAATTGACCTAATCCATTATCATCATAAACACTGCAACTGTCCTAGTGTCTGCTAAACTCATTGCTTTGGTTAACAAGGTCAAATTATACCTACTTGGGACATAGTTTTGTCACCAGGCACCAGAGTTGTTGGCTTCCTGCAAACTGTAGTTGATCATACAATATTGGATCGCCAACTCATTTTAGACTTTGAGAATTAAAATAACACAACACCCCAGAATGTTGAGTCCTCTCTATTACTGTGCATTCATGACATTAGCGTGACAATTTCCTCCGGGATAAATAAAGTTTTCTGATTCTGATTCTGATTCTGATTCTTACTATGGATAGGGCTGTCAAGCTACCACGCCAACCCTATTGCTGTGTTGTTTTTTATGTAATTTGAAAATGCCAGTTGCTGTTTACATTGTGTCACTGTCTCACAGAGGCACAACTGAAATGGTCCGTAAAGCATTGATACGTTCGATATGTCATGTGGGTGGCATGTGGGTTCATTCAAGTGGAATAATGGTAGAGCTTAAGCTGCAAACCTAAACCCTGCTACCATCACCCCAGTTACCATCAATGTCTCAATTTGTCTGGTGGTACAAATTACCCAAAAAGTAACCAAAAGTAACCAAAAAGTAAAACCGCCAAATTGAATAATTTATTAGAGATAAGGTACCAGTACAAGTATTACAGTTTAATTATACTCCCAAAAGTACCACTACAGGAAAAAATGTACTCAAATACTGTAATAAGCATACCTGTTAACTGGCTTTGCATTCTATGAGTGGGTAGGATGGCCCTCCCTCTTCCACCTATAACTCAGCATGATGCTAGCCAGCTGTGCATATGTTACGAGCTGTAACAGTGGTTAGCATTCTCCTTCAAGTGTATGGAGCTGTCCATTTATAGGGGTGATTTATAAGATAAGGTGGCTTAATATGACTTGAAGAGAAAGCATATGCTAGCCATCACCCTCCCAATGTTGATTATATCATGTGACTGGGGCCTTCCTAACCAGGGAGTAACACTGAGCATGAATAAATTTGGGATAAAATGGGGGGGGGGGGGGGAATAAATAAATAAATAAATTAAACCTGACAGAATTACTGTTTAAAGTAAAGAAAGATATATTTGTCCTTTCTACTATTTGTGTGAACATTAACTGCCATAAATCCAGCTGTATCTCACAATGGCCTTATCTAAGACAGGGTGTTTAGTTAACACAAATGAGTGCATAAAGAAGTATGTGAGTCCTGTGTACAGTGTGTTTTATGTGTGTTATTAAGTCCCTGAGTGAAGGTGTTTAAATACACCACCCATTGTACCTCACAGAGCATTACTTACCATTGGGAGTAATTTAATATAGGCCCAAGCTTGGCCTGCTCTGAGGTCTGCTCCCATTAAATTTTTAACACCTTCAATATAAGAGGAGCCAATATTAGCATTTTATCATTTTGACTTCTCTCATTCTCTAAATCTGTCGCTCCCGAGGACAGCAGAGCACCGCAGGAAAGGCCCTCCTTTCCCTCCTCGCTCACCAATTTCCAACCCCTCTCTCATTCCCTGTTCATTCACAGTGCCATGGTGTTGATGCACACCGACCCCAGGCCCCATCCACTGACACCTGTCTGCAATTTCTTAGCACCAGGGGATTTTTTTCCTTAAAGCTGACAGATTATTAGAAGCCTCATTCAATGATTAACAAAACATTTTTGAACGTTTGGTTCTCCAAGGGTTCTTTATTTAAATGAAGGGTTTTCTATGGGTTCTTTTTTCCAGCAAAGTACCACTTCCATTGTAATAAATTGCATGGATCCCCCATACTTCAACCCTTCATATGTTTAAGCTATTTAGAGCTGTCTGTGGTAAAAAGTAGTTAAAATAGTTAAAATAAGATAGTTAAAATAAGCATACAACTTTATTTAAAGTATTTAAAGGGCCCATATCACAGAAAATCCAATTGTTCTCACTTTTTTTTAAATAAAAAGTTTAATGTATGTACTGCTAAAGTTTAAAAATGTACCATTTACTCTCCTGTGCATATGGTTTCTTAATGGACACTAGAGGCAAATTTTTCAGGAAAGCTAAGTTAATTCTTATTTAAAGAAGAATACTTTAAGTACATGATGTCATGAACTGGCCTGCTGTTAGCCCAGTGTTACATGGTGGATAAACCCAATCGCGGAGAGACACAAAGAGCAGGTAACCCATGCTGTTTACTTTAAGAATGCTCTCTATTGACAGTAGGGATCCATCTGACAGTATCCCCCCTCTAGGTCTGCCACCAGATGGGTCTGGCTGAGAGGATACCCAACAATGGTAGTCCAGAATTAGGGATGGATCTAGGATGAACCGGCTTGGGACCCACGACTGCTCCTCTGGGCCGTAACATTCCCAGTACGGCAAGAACTGAGTGCCATGACCTCGACGGCATGAATCAAGGATCCGCCACACAGCATAAGCAGGACCACTGTCAATGATGCAAGGAGGAGAAGGATCAGGGTCTGGGGGTACCAAGGGTGAGCAGAACAATGGTTTAATTTGTAAAACGAGGAAAACAGGATGAACTCAGAGAATGGCAGGCAGCAGGAGCCGGTAGGTGACTGGGTTAATCCAGTGGGCTATCTTGAAGGGTTCAAGATAGGGGTAAAGGGGGGTGAGTTTTCAGGATTCTGTGCGGAGATGAAGGTGTTTAGTGGAGAGCCAGTCCTGGTCACCTACATGGAGTTCCAGACTTGGTTCCAGAGCTGCCAGCACCTGCGGACCAACTGTTGGGCCAACGGTACATCAACCTCCGGTTCCTAATGTTTAAACATCGGAGACTGGAAACCATAGCATACGCTCCAGTTGTTGGTCAGTCCACTCTGTCTGACCATTTGTCTGAAGATGGTATCCAAAGGAGAGGTAAGACAGCTGGAAATGAAATTGTTCAAAGAACAATGCCCACTGCACCTGTCGAGTGTGGTTCTGATGCTCGGTCCAGACCGTAAATAGTTCACTGCCGCCCTGGAGCCAGTGAAGCCTGGAGCCATTCTACCAGGTCCCACTTGATGGCCAACAACTTACGGCCCCCTACCACGTAGCTTTGCTGAATGGGGTTAAATTTTCTGGAGAAGATACTGCAAGGATGCAGTTTCTGGTCTGGACCTCGCTGGGAGAGGACGGTTCCTATGCCCACAACGAAAGGCTTAGAGGGACCTGGATGGAGGAGAATGGGAGCCATAGTGAAGAGATGGCAAAGCTGATGAAATGCCTGAATGGCATCCGAAGTAAGGATGAAACAGGTCTTGGAGGGTTTAATGAGGGCAGTAAGAAGCACTGCAACTGAACTGAAGTCCTGGATAAAGCAACGATAGAAGTTTGCAAACCCCAGAAAGCGCTGGAGCTGTTTAAGCATCTTATGTAGGGGCAAATTACGCACAGCATCCAGCTTCTGGTGATCCATGGCCACACCTTGAGAGGAGATGACAAAACCCAGAAATGTAGTGGAGTGCTTATGGAAGGCGCATTTTTCCAACTTGTAGTACAGTTGGTAGGCCAGCAACCTCTTCAGCACTGCTCTCACATGCTGGGTATGTTCTTTGAAAGTCTTGGAGTAGATGAGCATGTCATCTAAATATGCGAATGCATGACCCGCTGCATGCCATTGATGAACTGTTTGAATACTGCGGGACTATTGCACAGGCTGAAGGGCATAACCAAGGTCTTGTAACAGCCAGTGGGTGTGATGAAGGCAGTCTTCCACTCATCGCCCTCCCTCATGTGGATGAGATTATATGCACTCCATCTTGGTAAAAAAGGATGCACCAGAGAGGGCATCCAGGGTGGTGTTGGTGAGGGGAAGAGGATGTCGATTCTTTATTGTGATCTTATTGATCCCATGATAGTCGACACAGGGGTGACAGGCCACCATAACACCCCCACCAGGTCACGGTATGGGACAGGGATGGCCTGCAGGTTGACGTTGGGGGCCTTGGACTCCAAAGAGCATGTCCCAGTCATTGCCTGGAGGCAAAGTTCCTGACAGGTCAGCCCCACTGGAGAATTTTGTTCCAAGTATACGAGATGATTGGGTCATGCTGGATGAGCCATGGGTGTCCCAGAATAATAGGAGGTGAGGTGAGAGTTGTGACGGAAAGAAGGAAATCTTTTCTTCATGATGGTCAAAGGTGAGGGAAAGGGGAGCGGTCTGGTGGGTTATGGGAATGTTGGCCAGGGGCCTACCATCCACAGTGGTGATTTTTATTGGCTGGGATAACACCTCCAGCCTCACACCCAACTGGGCAGCAAAAGCATGGCACATGAAGCTTCCAGCTGCCCCGAATCCACGATGGCGGTGGTCCTGAATGAGCCTGAACCGTTAAGCAGGAAATGGTCAGAAGGTTGGGAAGGAATGACATTAAGACCAGGGGAGTTTCTCCCCCTATTCACCTGGTCTGACCGTTTCCCAACTGGAGAGTACAGACAGCATGATGGTGTTTGGGGGAGGCGCAACAGGCACAGAGGCTCTCGCAATAGCATCCCTCCTTCTCCTCCGATGTCCAAGAGGCGGGCCCTAACTGCATGGGTTCCCTGGCTCCTGAGTGGTCCAAAGATTAAGGCGGAGAACCGACGGGCACTGGTTCCGGGGCTGAAGCTTTTCTTGGAGTTCATCCTTCATACGTCGAGTCAACCTCTCACAGAAGACCATCTGGAGAACAGAGTCACCCCACGCGGTCTGCAACGAGGGGATGCGAAACTCCGGGACAAAGCGACTCATTGAACAGTCTACCATCACAGATGGTATAAGCCAGGAGTCAGTCTCCACCTTGCTATCCGGATGTTAAAAGACAGCCCTGAGCCTGTGGCACCTGACGTTCAGCAGACAGCTCCTGATAGGTCACTGAGAGAGCTCCCCACGAGCAGCGAATAACTCATGCAGGGCCTGAGGTAAGCCTGCAATATCCTGACTCAGCATATCAATCATGGCTGTCTGTCTAGCCATGGTGTCGCATAAGGCAGCCAACTCTGCTGGGTTCACAGAATTAGGCTCAGTCATTCTGTCACAAACTGGCCTGCTGTTAGCCCAGTGTTGCGTGGTGGATGAACCCAATTGCGTAGAGACGCGAAAGAGCAGGTAACCCACACTGTTTACACTAAGAACGCTCTCTGTTGACAGTAGGGATTCCCCACCGGGAATCTGGGTTCTCACACAGACACACAGAGAATAAGGGTAGTAGAAACTTGAGTACTCATGGTACCGACAAGCTGAATGAAGTTGAGTTGGGCAGACTCAATGACTGAGCGACCTCCGAATACCACTTTCCTGTTTGTTTACTGTGTGATGCACCTACTTCTGATTCCTTGTGCACATCACGTGACTGGTGTGCATGACACATGATACAGTAGTATACTGTAAAAATTAGAATTTATAGAAAATATTACCATCTAAGATCCCAGCCTTATACTTATAATTTTGATAACAATGTCATTTTTAACAAACATTACAGATCAGTACTACCCATTGCTGAATTTCTGCTATTTATAGCTTCAATTGCATGGCTTTTGTGGTGGAAGGAATTGACAAAATAATGGCACAATATTTAGAGCTTCTTTGCTTTACCTTTCTCTTTGTTTGTGATACTGTTGTCTAAAAGCAAAAGAACACTCAAAGTTATCATGAATGATAGTCTGGCTGTGATAAGCTACAACCAAATCACAGCCATTATTCCTGATAACACAATCCCTCTGGTGTTTTATTTAATTATTAATTTAATTGCAAAAAGTTTGGCCAAAAATCTAAATTAAGTTTAGTTTTTGTTTGCACGTCTGATTGCAAACGAATGACAAAAACTCTCTTGAAAAAAACAGACTATTTTTTGTTGGTTCCTGGTGTTTTTTTTTCAATGATGTCTCATGTTCAGTGAGATGATATCACAATGTAACAGACCCTAAAAGTTTAAGATCTGTGACTGATTCTTGACACATATGAAGGTTTTCTAACAGAGCCTAATGGTTTCTACAGGAAACTATTTCTACAGGAAGCAAAACTATTAGGTTTCAAACCCCTAATGATTCTAATGATCTGTTTTTTAGCATGGATGCCACCTTTTTTTTTCCTAGCACAAAACAACACTGTGCACACAACAACAACTGTATCAAATTTGAATTATAATAAAATACCCCCTTTGTATACTCATAGACCCAAATGAGGTATGGAGTGAAAGGTTAGATTCCATACCTCCAACAGAATTCCTCAGCTTGTGTCAGCTTGTGATCAGTAAGTAGTATCTTTGCTTTTGCTATCACTGACCATGCCTGTGATTTCTAAATGTTAAACTGTAAAAATACCAACATTGCTAAGCAGTTTATTAAAAAAATCTCTGATCTACCGATTCATACACTCAGTTATTTTCCCCTCAGGCAGCCATTAGGAGCAGCCATTAAGGAGCTTAGGTCTTTCGTTTTTCTTCGTCTACATTCCTCTCTCTCTCCTTTGCCTTCCCTCTCCTCCTCTCCATGGCTCTCCCCTCATTTCGGTAAAATAGATTTTTCAATTAAGCATAGTGTGAAGGGAAGCGCCTCACATGGAAGGGCCTGACCCCATTTGGGCGGCAAGTTTTTCTTGGGCAAATTGACACACTTAACTCCTGCTCTCAGCTGCTACGAGCTGTAATTGGCCCAGACGAAGGCAATGCGTTTCAGAAAATGTGAAATCTCTCACATCGGTGAGTCAGGATACAAATCCCACAGTTCAACACAGACACCTTGGTTAGATATCAGCTTTATTAATCCTAAAGGAAAACAAAAAAGAGAGAAAATGATATGTCAGCAAAGGAAAAATGTTCAGAATTTACAGATCATAATCTGGATTTATACACAAAATATACACATAATAATCTGGATTTAAAATTCACCCCTAAAATTAAAGCAAATTTACAGGCGAAGGTAAATCATTTTCAAGCATCCTTGCTGATCTGTTCATCATAAAAATTAAAAACAGTAATAATATTTTAAAAATCAAAAGGTTTATTCCAACAGTGATCAAATTGTCATATATATATATATCTACACACATATACAGGGTTACGTTCCACGAGCATATAGTGTACAGTGAAAAACCATGATGATGTGATATGGTAAAAAAAATCTATTTTTATAGGATAAACCCTAAATGTGCCCCCCAAACATGCTCCTAAAACACTTTCATTTCATTTAAACTCAGCTTAATACATTATCCTTAAAGAAAATGTAAAGGTGAACCCGTATTCGTACTGTACAGTGTACACTGAACTCCCACAGTGCTAGAATGTAAATACCGATGTTAACCCTGTATAGACTGTACTGTAATTCATGCACGGGCGTATCTTTGGTATAAGCAGGTGAATACAGTAAGAAATTAATTTAATTTCACAGTAATAAAAATACAGGGCTTTAAGACGAAGAAAATGAAAAACATGAGAACACTCCAGGCGCTTCACAGGGGAAATTCTGGACTGCAGCTGCGTCAAAGAGCAGCAGCCAATCAGCAGCAAGGAGAAATAAATGAGTGCAGCGGTATTTCACCATCCCAATACACGCTTACTTTATGTTCTCTGGACAGTACCAAACATTTATAGTTATTTTTCATATGGAAATGTAGCTGAATTTATGTTAATATTTATGTTGCAAAATTAGTCAATGATATTTTTCTTAATAATTTTGCACAAAAATGCATGAAAAATTATATATTGCCACAATAAAACCTGTGATGTCCAGGCCTTGCCCGCCACACCCCCTCGTCTTTGTGCTGGATTGTTTATGTTTGGGCGCTGTGCTTAGCAACCCAGAACTAGGACGAGGGGCCGTGGTGGACCAGGCCCGGACGTCACAAAAGCAAAAATGTGGAGGATATCTGCAGTTTCCGCATTAGTGCGGGGGTTTCAGCGAACAATTGTCAGTTCGTTCTCAGAAAAAAATGTGCGATGGACTGAAACCGCGACTGCTGATATGCATTAAAGTGGGGGTTTACTGTGTGTATTGAAAAACACTATACAACAAAAATGCCCACAAAATGTGGATTATGCCGAATCTCTGGCACATTGTTGTCTTTTTGTTTTCTATGGAAAAATGTAATGTAATGTTAATTAATAGAAATACAAACACATGACAGAGGGTGTTCAAATATTTGTATGCTACTATATAAGGTTTTTTAGTTTGTATATTGCTTCTATGTTGCTGTGTTCCAGTTTTATTCAACCATATATGTATTTTAGACTTATTCAATAACAAGACACATTACATTGTATTCAGTTATAGTGCAGATCTCCTGTGCATGTATAATGCTTCTGTTCTGTTTTCTCTTTCTGTTTCTTGGTCTCCCTGTCTCTGTCTCTCTCTCTCTCTCTCTCTCTCTCTCTCTCTCTCTCTCTCTCTCTCTCTCTCTCTCTCTCTCTCTCTCTCTCTGACACACACACACACACACACACACCGCCATAAGGGGATATAAAGGGGAATTTCTCTAATTCCTGATCAGTGATTCAACCCTGAAGGTTATTAGAAAGAGCTTAGAGGCCAGACAGCAATGTATGTGTGTGTGTGTGTGTGTGTGTGTGTGTGTGTGTGCGTGTGTGTGTGTGTTTAAGGGGAATTGATTGCCTCTGGGCATGTTAAACATGCCCCAACAGCGAACATCACACAGCAAGATACAACCGCATATGTGCCTGCACACACACACACATACACACATGCACACACACACACACACACACACACGCACACACTGGTCAACCTCTTCATCCTCCCTCTCTCTGTCTGGCTGTGTGAGTAGGAGCAGCTTGCAAGTGTGAGGATGGTAATTATGGGGGTGTCACGCTTCACCCTTCTCATTGTCCCCCAGTGTGTGTGTGTGTGTATTTGGAGCAAATAAATGGGGGAGGAGCAAAGAGAGTGTGATAAGTTATGTGCCGTAAGGGCGTGTTGACAGGAGCAGCTGGACATCAGTGGTAATGAAAAAGGACACACATGCACACGAGCACACAGGACAAAGCGCAGAGAAGGCCACGCCATCTTGTGGTCAGTGAGAGTGGCACAGATGATGGACGCGTCAAAACTTCGCAACATGTTTCTTTGTATTATTGTTATGTTTTTTATGACAGCAGCCACTCTTTATCAACATTTAATGACAAATGGAGGAATACATCAAAGACCATGAACTAACGGCTGAAACATTGCTTCTAACAGGATTTGATAGGGCTAAACTGCTGTAGGCTGAATAGGTGCTAAATGTGTTGCTTTTGTGACATCACAAGTTCAAAATGGGCCGTTTCCATAAACTGTGCGTGTGGCCTGGGGTGAGAATGGTAGTTTTGACACTTTAAAAATGTTCACATATTACAATAAACTAATTTTAAAAATAAGAAAAAAACAATTTTCCTTGATAACAGCCCTTCAAAGCAAGACCTCACATGTTTTTTGGCACCATAAAACACAGTCTGATCAGTAAAAACAGACAATGCAACCATAAGAGGTCACAAGCCAGTGATTCCTTGTGCCGGTCCCAAGTCCGGATAAATGCAGAGGGT
>JBBIGA010000083.1:26206682-26223932 GCA_037576975.1 Alestes dentex | reverse complement strand
AGTACATAGGGCGATACACACACACACACACACACATACACACACACACACACACACACACACACACACACACACACAACAAAGACCAGTAGCAGTACTTTAAAACATCTGTCATTCTAAACACACACTTAAACTCAGAACACGCACACACACAGATGCACACACACATAAACAGCCATAAAAATCCTTAAATCATTGATATCTATGGCTGCTATACAGTTATTGTTTTTGTTAAAGGTTTTGTGTCAAAGGGTGGGACTGCTGCTACACAAGTACAAGATATGAAAATGCCCCCACCCTCCTTCCCACTCCTTGGCTTTCTCTCTCTCTCTCTCTCTCGCTCGCTCTCTCTTAATCTGTCTTTAAGTGCCCTATTGTCTACCTAATTGGATTAGCTAAATTAAGTAAACAGACTCCATCAGTGCAAATCAGCCAACAACACAGAAACACAAAAAAGCATTGCTTTGGAGAATTCTGTTCCATTAATAACAAACCAAAATATATCAGTAGTACTGTAAAATGTACATCACTGAATTTGAACACACACAATTAAATTAGCAATATGTATGTGCATTTTAAGGGTGTCTTTGTCAGGGTGTGTTGGTTGGTGCGCGCATGTAATGTCTCAAAAAAGTGTGTTGGGGGATGGGGGATGGTGGCAAATTAAAGATTTTGAAAAATCTTCAGTTTGCCCCCCCACAAACACCCATGTATAGAATGCATATTTATAGAAGACATTAAGGAACACAAAATAGTACTTTTATTAGACATGAAAGCTGCCTATTATGTTATGACATGGTGTTTCATTAAAGGCTGTCGGGGAACTGGCCAAACTGTTAGCCCAGTGTAGCGTAGTGGATGAACCTAGTCACGGATTGAACCCGAGGGTGTTGGTTAGACACCCAGTTAGTCTGAGAATGCTCTGCACCCAGAGTACGGATTCCCATCGGGAATCCTCACTCTCATACACACACACGATAATAATAAGAGGTGAAAAAGGACCAGAGTACTCCAGCTGGAGTCGAGAAGAGTTGAGTCGGGGATGAACTCAATGACCGAGTACCATGTGTAACCACTTCCTTCCCAGTCAAAAAGGTACTGGGTGCCCCAACCACAGCGTCACGAGTCGAGGATCCACCGGACGGTGTAGGCCGAGCCACCGTCAATTATTCCATCAACATGGAGCAATCATCTCGGTAGGTGCCGACAGCGATGTTGCTAGGTGTACTGGTCATTGGCCCACTGGATGGCAGTGCGGGCTTGACTCCAGATCCGTCGGCACCGGCAAACCAACAGTTGGGCCGCAACCTCCACTTCTTGGTGTTCAAACATCGGAGGTAGGAAGCTGTAGCATACCTCGAACGGGCTGAGCCTTGTGGCTGATGAGGTGAGAAGACTGTGGGAGAGCTCAGATCAAGTGAGGTAGCAGGCCCAGGAGGGACCGGTAGAGGTTTGAGGGTCCTCGGGAGTGGGTGTGTGGCCCTGGCACACACCGCGCATGCCTGAACAAACTCTTTAGCATCTTCGGCCATACTGGGCCACCAGAAGGCCCTTTGCAGAATGGAGAAAGTCCTTTTGGTGCTAGGGTGGCCCGCTAGGACCTATGAGTGACCCCTTTGGAGGATGTCGGACCAAAGAGCTGATAGGACATAGAGTCGTCCAGGCCCGGTGCCTGCTGGAGGGGGCTCCAAGGTCTGCCCCTGGCGGATCTGATTATCGAGCTGCCAACGAAGAGGTGAAATGATCTGTGGTGGCAGAACAGGCCCGGGGTCCCTGTTCAAAGAACAGTGCCCAGCATGCCTGCCTGGGGTTGAGCTGTTTGGTGTGTTGGATGGTGATGAGGCCAGTGATGCCATTCTTCCATCACCCACTTGATGGCCAACAGCTCACGGTCCCGTACGCTGGGAAAGGACGGCTCCTATGCCCACATCAGAGGCGTCCACCTCCACAAAGAATAGCTTGGATGGATGTGGGTGAAGCAGTATGAGTGCTGTGGTGAAGTCGGTGGAAGGCTTGAATGGCTTCAGGGTTGAGGTTGAAGTGGTCCTTGGCTGGTTTGGTGAGGGCAGTATCTTTTTTCTGAAATGTTTGTCATATTTTGAGATTACAAGAAGGAGAAATTATTAAAGAACTGGTAAATGAGTCTACGCCAAGTGGAGAGCATTTACAGGCAGCACATTCTTTAAAGTAACCAGTGATCATGCCTTATCAGAAAAACAATAGAAGCAATAACATAAAAACATTTATTATCTTTTTTTTATCTTTTGGCAGAACAAATGTAAAAGACACTGGCAAAGAAAACATTTAATTTTCTCTCAATATTCAAAATTTCTGCATAGTTAAATTGCTAAAAATGTAAACACAGTCATTCAGAGTAATTTGGTGTGAAATGCTTCATTTTAAAGATCCTTTCCCAATCATTGTTCTCAATAGTGGTAAATTGAACCAGATGTCAGATGAGTTTGATGCCTTTTAAAAGCTCCCTCACATAAAATACTGCCTGATGCCTGATGTCCAGGAAGGGTTTTTGGCAAAATAGTACCCAAATAAAACATCTTTTTATTTGTCATATTTTACCATTATCAAAATTACATATAAAAACTCAGATGATGTGTAGGTTCACTGGTCATTTTGGATAAAGGCTATCATAGAAATAGTGACTGGTGGTTCCTACCACTGTAATGAAGTGGTAAGATTCGGTAAGGTTCTCTAGTACATTCTGAATCAGTGACATAGGTTTCATTTTAATGTTGGAGGAAGCATTTCTCATACCACCAGCCCAACATATACACTAATGAGTAAAGTTGTTACACCAGGAATGTGCTGTTAAACTGCATAATATGTAAAAAAAAAAATAGATTTTATCCTAAGGACTATTTAATCAAACATCCCCTTCAAACATTAAGGGTGACATATCCCACTGTGCCTGCCAAAAAAATTGTAATTCCCAAAATGGCCCACACATTCACAGTCGACTACAGTGGACAAGAGAAAGGACAGTATTAGTTTTACATTTTCAAACCAATTCAGTTCAAAGTATTCATATTTGTGGCAAATGTAACATCAAACATAATGAAACAAACATAATTACTGAATGACAAGGGTACATTTAGGTTGGTTAATGCCTTTGAAAGGAGAAATGAAAGGACAAGACACAAAGATTTTCCCCAGAGAAGTGTAAAGTTAATGAAGACATTTACAAGGGCCTTGCGTTGAAAATGGGCTTAATAGGGTTTGTTGCTGTTTGTATCTAGGCACCCTAATCCACAGGTGAAAAGCTCTTACCTACTTCATTAGGCTAAAGGGGTTTCATAGTCTCAGTGCGTCCTTATCCATATCTCTGTGGACTTTAGTGTTTCAGTATAAAAATGCTTAATCACATGTTATTTACTAGGGTGATCATCAGAAACCAGTTAGGCAAAACATTCCCAATATTAAAGGAGTAGTTCCTTCAAAAATGCTATTGTTGATAATAATAAATTAAAAACAAACAGGCACCAGTTAGCACAGAGCAGATAACTTTCTGTTAAATGGTGAACCTTTGCCATTAGCCATGCTAGCCAAATTTGCATTTTTCTGTCAAATAAGTCTTGTAAAAGGACCCAAAAATAGCCAGTGTGCTTCAAAGTGGGAATTTCCAATCCTGCCACTTCGCTTACCGATACAAGGGAAAGACTGGGTGAGGGACAGCCACAGTCACTCCAGCAATTGTCTGTTTTAATTGCCATATGCAGTTTTAACATGGGCTTCGTTTTCCTAATTAGACCCCGGAGAGAGACGGGTTAATTACTCCAGTTGCCCGGGGTTGGGTGGGGTGGGGGGTGGGGGGAGTGTGAGGGAGAGAGAGAGAGAGAAAAAAATGTGCGCGTGTGTGTGTAAAAGGAAAGAAAAAAAGTCCCCCGAGTCTTCATGTCTCTCTGAAGGAGATGCTTAATGAAGTGCTAAACAGACAGAGCAGTCAGAAGCAAACACATACACTTTGGCATTTGTGTTCTTCACTCACATAAATGGAGCTTTAAAGATTAAGATGGCATTCACCCACCACATATTCAGTCCTGCACAGGTAGCAATGTTATCATCTATTGCTAGCATGATTGCTAATATGCACTCTATTTCAAATATTGCAGTTGCAGTATATACGTATATAGTAGCTGGGTTTTCTTGGTTGTGTTTCTTGAATGCATAATTTAAATACACCAAAGCACAGTCACAAGCACTTGATCAAAATAGATATCCAAGTTTAGAAAATTATTACAATTTAAACAATTTAAAGATTTTATGAACAATTTTAAATTTTCACAAACCACACATTTTGTCCAGTCATCTCAAAATGGTCTCAGATGATCTTTAGACCAGGTTAATTGTTGCTTAATTATATGCAATAATTAATTCAGAAGCTTTTATTCAGTTAATTATTGTATTTAATTAGATCGATTTAAAATGTTGCACAGACATGTGTAATTCTTTATTTGCTGAACCTAACAAATTGGAAAAATTTTAAATTTAAAAACATGAATGGTGGCCAGTGCAAAGGTTATAGCATTTTATATTTTATGTTTTGTTTATTTCCAGCATTCACTGAAATTTGCAGGGAGAAAATGCCCTATTGAAATATGTTCTTTAAAAAGGCTGTGTATTATATTCACCACAAAATGTAATTTTGTTAGTTAGTTAGCACCCCCCCACACACACACACACACACCACCCCACAATAACACATATACACACACCACCACACATGTACTCTTTATTCTCAATTTACACATTTTATGGTGTTTATTTAACCACATTTATACACTTCATGCATTATATCCTGTGATTTGTTAAAAACAGCAGGAATTCTGCATGTGTATGACACCTATTATTCAAACTGTGTTTAGACCACACATTAGATAACTGGTAAACTATGTTGCAAAGTAATACAGAAAAAGACAAAAGCACTGTTTTTTTGCATGAGTATGTATCAGCTTAGATTGCGAGCAATGCCATAGCTATCCATGGCATATAGTTCAAAGGGAGTATAACAGTGTAACTCTCTCTGGGAGGATGGCCCTCCTCCTACACCCATTGCTCAGGGTGTTGCTAGCCAATTGACATAACAGAATTAGGAGTAAGTGTTCTCCTCCAGCAGTGCTGGGCTGTCCACTGTGTTGCAATAGCAGCAGTTTAAAAATGTGTGATGGCACTAAACTTCTTTTTTGAAGGATACATGTGCTAGCTGGTAGCATCATGTGACTGTGAGAGTCCTAGTTTGTGAGTGGAATTGGAAATTTATTGGGGCGAAACTGGGGGTGAAACTCAGGGGAAAAGGCTAACCAGCTTTAGCAGTTATAGCCTATACCTAGAGTAATGTGACGGTTGGCCCAGGGAACGCTCGTCACCCACAGGTTGGGAGGCCTAAAAGTACACCCAGAAACACATACGGAGACACTGGAGAGAGGGTTTATGTGCCGTTCTGGACTTTTCCAGAACGCTCAGATTGCCAGTCCACCCCTGGTCATAGGGGAGAGAAAAGGGGAGATGATCCTCTTAGCAGTCCTGAATATCCTCCGTAGGGTCTGCAAACTTGATGACATGGTCAGTCGTTGGTCATCAGCGTCCACAGCAGGGGGCTGAGCACACAGCCTTGGGGGGCCCTTTGCTTAGCACGGTGGTGATCCTAACTGACTATTGTCTCCCAGTCAGGAAGGACCTAGTTGCAGAGGAAGTTGTTCAGGCCCAACAGTCTCAGCTTACCAATTCGATGCCTAAGAATGATGGCATTGAATGCTGAACTGAAGTCTATGAAGAAAATTGTCAAATAAGTGTCCTTTTTATCTAATAGTTGAGATGTATAAACTGCAGGAGGTCAAGTCTTGATTTTATGTGTCTCATTACAAGCTTTACGAAGCACTTCATGATGATGGATGTGAGTGACAAGAAATGGGACAGGAAGATAGTAATTGAGGAAGCACACTGGTGACTTCTTTGGCACTAGCTACATCAGCAAATGCATTGATGACATTACTATCTCCAAGACCAATACCAAACACCCCAATCAGAAGATGTGGATGACTGCGGATCTCCCTTCAGGTCAGGTGATGAGGCTTGTAATGAAACACATAAAATCAAGACTTGACCCCCTGCAGTTTATACATCTCAACTATTAAATAAAAAGGACACTTATTTGACTATTTTGTTCATAGACTTCAGTTGCTCTTCTTGTTCTCAGGGTAGCCCCATCACCTGACCTGAAGGGAGATCCGCAGTCATCCACAGCTTCTGGTTGGGGTGTTTGGTAATGGTCTTGGAGATAGTAATGTCATCGATGCATTTGCTGATGTAGCTGGTCACTGATGTCATGTACTCCTCCAGGTTGGTTGAGCCACCATAGGTTGCAGCTTTCCTAAACATCTTCCAGTCAGTGTGCTCAAGAGACATCGCTCCTGGGGGCCAGATCTTTGTCTGCTTCAGAACAAACCTGACACGTCTGATGAGTTGTCTTTATTCTGGGATAAGCATTATGGAGGTGTGGTCTGAGTAGCCGAGGTGGTGGTGGATCTTGGCGTGGTACGCACCAGTAACATGTGCGTAAACACAGTCCAGCACTTTCACCCTCTCACTGCAAAATCCACAAACTGATGGAATTTATGGAGAACTGACTTCAGATTTGAATGGTTGAAATATCTGGTGACAAACCGTCTTTCTGGTTGTGAGTTTTGGAACTCACTGATGGCTGTATAAAATTCGGCCAGTACATGGATAGCGTTATTGCTGGATGGGATGTACACTGCAACTGTAAGCACAGTTGTAAATTCCTGTGGTAAAAATGGGCTCCATTTAACAGTCACAAACTCCAGCAGCAGTGAGCAATAACTAGAGACCACATGTCGGCTGTCCATGTGATTCATCAGACCAGGCCACCTTTTTCCAAAGATCCATGGTCTAGTTCTAATGCTCACATTTTTATTGTTAGCATTTTGTAATGCACTGTGTGTTCTGACACCCTTCTGTAATAGTCAGCATTAAATTTTTTTCAGAAATTTGTACTACAGTAGCTCCTCTGTGAGCTCAGACTAGATAGGCTCACCTTCACTTTGCAACATTGAGCCTTGGGCACCCATGACCTTGATACCAGTTCAACCCATTACTTTCAATAATTTACTGTTCACTATAATGGGATAATATTAATCACTTCACCTGTTTGTGATTTTAATGTTGTTAAATAATCTACTCATAAGACTTTAGTGCAGTACTGTTTATAACATAATTCAGATTTTAGTCATTTAACAACCTCACATATCAGAAGACCCAGTAATAGTAGAAACCTGTTAACCTGTCTGTTACTATATATTACCCATATCTAGACTGCTGCCAGACTACGTGAAAACAAGTTGGAAGAGAACTTACACATATGAGTCTTAAAGTCACAGCAGTAAAAACAGCCTGTTTAATTCTAAGGGTTAAAAAAAGGCTGGAAAATTGTCATGCAAAACTGAATCGGGGAATTATACCACATAGATATTATAAGTGGACATCAGGAGGGAGAAAAAAATTGCAAGAAAAATTAACAATTTAAAAACAGAGCTGTAATACAATAAATATGGTACAGTTATGTTTAATTATAAAGGCTAATGTTTTTGGAGAGTGTTTGAACAGACAAACTTAACCTTAGTTAGTAATCCAGTCACTTTCACATTAAGTAACTTGTGAATATTTCTCAAAGAAAGAATCAAGTAGAGTTGGTGTGCCACCAAAGAAAACAAAAAAGACATTCAAAGTCACACTGCCATAAAGGAAGACATAACTGGCAATGCTGATGTCTACTGGTTATCACCATGGTAATCTGCCTCCTGCCATCCCTGTGGTGAAGACCCACAGAGGCAGAAGCTAACACACAGCTAGAGAGACACGCAAACATGCACACCCTACACTACAGATGGTTCACTGCGAGTGACACCTGTTCCCAGTGTCTGAGGCTGAGCCTCCTATCACTGCACAAGTTAATACAATTAAACACTGCCACTTGTGCATGTGTGCACATTCATGACTAACCTCCACAGCCCATATGAAGCAAACATTTATTTTTAAACAAATAGTCAGCCATTGCATTGCACTTTCTCCACCCCTGCCCATCACACACATCATGTATTAGATCCAGTGACTTTTTTTCACTCTCCATATTTTGCCACCTGATCTGTTATCTTAACCTCCTCTGCCAACCAGCAGACAGCAATTTAGGCGCAGACACACACACACATACACATATACACATGCACAGCACACAGCCGCACACACCAGATGCCAATTTCAAAAGAGACATCTTAATAGCGCTGTCAATGAATTAATTAGACGTGTTAATGAGCTAACGGCAGCTCTCTCTAAATTAAATTAATGCTGTAATGGGTCCAGACAGCGAGAATTAGCTTGAAGTCTTGAAAACCAATCTGAATTGTGTGTGTGTGTGTGTGTGTGTGTGTGTGTGTGTGTGTGTGTGTGTGTGTGTGTGTGTGTGTTTGTACATGTATGTGTATTAGATTTTGTAAATTTCCTGACCGAAAAATGTCCGGACTACCAGAAAAAGAGAGAGAACAGATTATCTAATCAACCAGCTAAATGTCCCAAATTAAGTTTTTTTTTTCCCCCCAAATATTTGTTTTAACTGGAAAGGGCTGGTGTATTAATATAAGTATTAATACTGCCATCAGAACAAATCACTATGATGATTCAAAATTAAAATCTTGTTACATTAAGTTCCTTAGAAAATGTATTTTCAATCTAATTTCTTTGTTACTCCTATTTGACCACTTAAATATTGTAGTTGTTGAAAACAAAACTCAATTTTTGTTGAAAACATTTACGTAATTAAAAAATGGCAGGTTGTCTTTATAGTATAAAATGTGGTGATTAAAAGAAAAAGAAATGCAACAAAATGACTTAAATTAAAATTTGGTATATAACTTTTAAGTATAACTTTTACCTTTTAAAGTGTTTTTGATTCTTCTGCAAAGTAAATATTTTGGACATATTACACATAATACGTTAACACATCAGGGGTCTCTAACCACCGGGCTGCAGACCTGTATTGGTCCTTGAGTCATTTGGTACTGTGACACACAAAGACAGAATAATAAATATTTTACTGATTATCAGGGTCTGAAAGATCTTTTATTTTAAAAAAAAAAGGTTTGTCTCAGTCACATGATATGGTACATCAAAAATGTTGCCCACAAGCTAGCAAAAATGAATAAAAAACAAACACACTTTCTTTTTAATTGTATCTATACCGGTCCGTGAAAATATTGTTTTACATGAAACTGGTCCATGGAGCAAAAAAGGTTGGGTGCTCTACAGGGCACATTGTAGTGCATAAACAAACTATAAAATGAATCAATACACTTGCCACATGTTGTTATATTTTTTAAGTATGCTGAAATACTTAAATATGTTTAAGTATGTTGAAACTCTGTCAAATATATGGACACATATTTTTGCGTCCCATTTTCACTCTTTCTATATTACTGATCTGCAGACCACTCTATCAGAACGTCTGATGTTGTGGGAGACAAAGTCAAATTGCACGCGTGTGTCTGTGTGTGCATGGTTGTGTGTGTAATCCTGGGGTTTCTCTCTGGCGGGAGCTTCCAACAGTCACAAACACCATCTGCTAACTACTGGATCACCTGCTAGCAAACATTTAACCAACACGCACACATACCTGTCTTTTGTGTAGGCTAAAGCCGAAAGAAAGGATTATCATAGATTTGAGACATCTGACAAATATGAAACATGACAAAAACAAACTAGATAGCATGAAGCCTGCTCTTCAGACATAATTACCCACACACCATTTCAAAACTACCTATATATCTATGTTTCTACTGTGGGCCATCAAGTCGTAGAATATGTAACTTTTAACAATTGTCAGTGTATAACCAAAAATATATGACCAATATATGTCCTTACAACATACTATATTTAAACTTATCAGCTTTACATCCATAATATGATCATTAGCACAAGGCAAAAGCAAGGTGCTAACCATAATGCAATAATACAACAACTAAATGCTAAGATTTTAGCATGGTAAAATGTACAAAAAGTCAATATGGCCATGTTGCACTACATATGAAGCATTCCAAAGTTTTTCTTCCTCACTGCTATCATTCACTTCAGAGAAAAGCAAGATGCTAAGTATCTGACGAACAAGAATTAGCCATCAAATAGATGCTTGAAAAGGAGAAGAATTTGAGGACATACATAGTGCTGGCTCCTTCAGTAAAATAAGTATGAAAATCCTTGTAAATGTACCACTTCCACAAGCAGGCTTCTCATCTTTTCCTGATCAGGAGCCTGCTGCCTGTCGCTTGTTAATTACTTGATCCTGGTTTTTGGCCGAGATACAAACAAACTGCAATAAGCACTGGGAACAAAAACCCTTTGCATCACTCCCTAGCGGAACCTATAAAAAGCAGCCATTTCCAAAGGCAAAGAAAAGCTGTGATGAAGCTCCCCCAGTTCAGAGGGTATAGAGAAGAATTTGCAACAATTAGGTTTTGTTCCTTCAGAACAAGGATAATATTAGTCACCCCACAGTTTCAGACTTTCATAAGGCCGCTTTAATGAGGTTAGTGCAACATTAAGATTATTCAGCCCCTTGTTTGACAAGCTCCTCTTTTGCATATACGTAAACAAATGGAAAGGCGTAGCGTAGCATCATTAGCATACAATTGCTATAAAGACGCATTGTTTCTCAACCCCTTTAAAAGGAAAAGGAGCTAAAATCTCACTGAAAACAGCTTTTCAGCTCTTTTCTCTCCCTTTTTCAGGCTTGTCCTCCTGTTATCCACTGGGGCCCGAACCATAATCCTTCGATTTCCAGTTGCTCAAGGAAAAAAAAAGACTTGCAGCACAACATTTTGCAGGGGAAAAGTTGACAATATGTGCCATGGTCGACAAATCTCTTACAAACCGTTGAGCACCATTGTTTATTTTACTGTATGTTATTCAAGTGTTTGAATCCATTAGCTACACCTCAACATTGCCTCGACAGCAGCGCATGCCAGTCTGGTCCAGGATCTTCGGCTTTGTGGCCTACTTACACAGTCACTGCAGGAGTGAAATTGTACTGTCTGGAGAGTGTGGAAAAAGTAAATGTAACAGATACAAGTATTTGCATTGCACGGGGGCACACGTAGCCTAAAATGAAAAAGAATATCACTCTGAATGGTGAAATTTTGGATCCAGTACATGCACTTAAAGAGCATGGCTGTAAGTGCAAAATGATCAGCACGTTCACTTCCAGGCATCGACACATTCATAAAGGATAACCAGGGGGTGGGAGGATCACTAGCACGTACACACATACACACACACACACACACAGAACGGCAGGGCAAGCTCTTAAGAGGCTTTTGAAATGCTGTGTTTCACGCTTGAAATGTATGAAAGGTAACAACAACAACAACAACAAAATATCTCTGAGGGAGATATGCTCAAAGGCTGACAACTGAAAGGCAGCGAAGTGAGGTTTGTCTTTTAAATAGCCGCAGCTGTGATGTTTGCTTTTTATTTTAATAATGGCTAGAAATATACATGTGTGTGTGTGTGTGTGTGTGTGTGTGTATTTTGAGTGCTTTTTACACTGCACATAAGTAGATATTTTCTGTTATCACACTTGGAGTATATCACAAATGTACTACTGAGTGTGTAGGATGTAGTGCACTTATTTAGGGTGTACTGCACTTATAATATAAATAATTTGAAATCTAATTGTAGCCAAATCCCACTCGATAGATAGCTAGACTGGCGTACGTGTAGGTATGCAGAGTTTTGGTATCCATTTTTTTTAATCTGTCGACAAAACATAACCCAAACTCCATATTGCTAGATATAACATGCTTTACTGTGACTTCCACCTACTTCAGTTAGAATTTGGTCAAGCAGAAATGTGACTAATTCGGCACAGATTTTGAATTCTCTCAGGTCATATAGTTCGCTTTACCTCTGAAATGCCTCTCCTATGTACTCATTTATTTTTAAACAGATTACCTACACCAACTTTCAGCAACCCCATTGATATGACAATAAAATTCTGTGTATTTCAGCACAGAACAACTCAAAATATATTCTCAAAATATCCTTGAAATGTACACATGAAGTATACTATTGTTTAAGCTTGTATTAAAGTATAAATAAAATGTTACTTTAAAATATAATATATAATTATATTTTAGGTGTATTTCCATAAAATACGTGGAATTTGTAGTATTTTATAATGATATACTAAGACGTACGACTTTTTTTAACATGTTTTCAGGAATGATTACTCCACTCACTCCACTTTCCAAACACATATTTCTGCTTTGTCACCCTGCCAGTGACAAAATATTTTGCCTGCCCAGCAGTTTCCATCAAACGGACATATATTTCACATTAAAAATGTTTCTCACAATGACAAATCTCCTTGTAAGTTTTTTTTTTTTGGAGCATTAGGACAAAAGATGGATGGAAATGCAGCTTTTGACTGCTAAGCATTCAGAGCTTTAGGCCCTGTTTATGAATGTGCACTACACTCTGGAAAAGGCTGCTCATATACAGTCTCTAAGCTCATCATTTGGCACCATACGTGCAGCGTGACAGAGCCTTTTGCACACGAATGGAAAGCAGGAGAGGTACACAGGACCTCAAACACACTCACAGAGGGAATGAGTGAAGTGCACTCACACTGATACATTGGCACACACACACACACACACACACACACACACACACACACACACACACACACACACACACACACACACACACACACTCGACATGCTAATTACACAGAGAAGTGTGAAAGCTCATTCGCCGGACAGACTAATTAAACAACATCATCTCATTTAAATTCATAATTAAACACTTCAGCATAATTACACAACGCACCAGGACTCCAAACGAATCAATTAAAAGCATCTGATTAATTAATTTATTCCAATTCCATTCGTCCCACTTTTCTAATAAATGGATGTTTTGTAGTCATATCATTTTACCTCATTTATCTTCCCCTCCCCCCATTTTTCTCTCTGTTGTTTCTGGTGAAAGAGCACATTTGGGAAATTATATATATATATATATATATATATATATATATATACATACAATAAACCGTGGTGAAATAAACTTCTCATATAGTTATTCTTCTCATATATTCCTCCCAGTAAGATATGACCGTAGAGATTTAGCCTTGATTTTCATGTTACTGTCTAAACAAAGGCATTTAAGTGTTTGGTGGCCATAGACATCACTGAGGTGATGCACTAATGTTTGAAAGTAGTGTTAAATATAGCTGGTCTGACCAGCATTGTTATACTTCTTCCTCAACTCTTCCATTAATATAGCAGCCTAAAGAGGTATGAATGGCAAGACATTAGGTTATATTTTTAGGACACAATAAGCATATATATGAATATTTTTCCAGGTATTATGCCCTTGGGGAGCAAGGGTGATGTTAGGTCTGTGTTTATGTTGAAATGATTTCAGTTTATGTTCCTATGGTAGAAGAAAAAAGATGCAATAGGTGGAAGGTGAGAAAGACATGAGGTGAGACATTCCTGGCACAGGAATGCATTTTTGCTTAACTCAGCTTTTCATCTTTGATTTTCATATGCAGTGTTCCCTTAGTTCCATAACATTTTAACACAGAAGATATTTAGATAAAATCTAATTTCATAAGATTGTATGCAGTTTTGAGTAGAATAAACATCTAAATTTATAAATCTTGCCGTGAGATTTGATAATTTTAGTTTTTGCATATTTCCAAAAGCTGTTTAAGAGTATATTTCTGCAACAAAATCTAACTGACACAATTTTTCCACTCACCCTAGATGTTGTTTCTTGGGTTTAGAACTTGTTCAGTCATGTCACATTTCAGGACTCACAAAGGTTTTGAGCTCTAACATTTTTTAAACAAATCAGGACCTGTTTCTCAGCTTGGAAATTCCATGTTGTGAAAATTGTCAAAAGAGGCAAATATGGGTATAAACTGGTGACTTAACTGAGAACTCTTCCTAGTGTCTGATTGAAGGGTATGGGGGCGGGCCATCTAGTTCCTAAACCTTTGATATTAACAAAGATGTATTCTTATCACGATACAAGCCAAGAGACAGCAATGTTCAAAAGTCATTTAAGGGTGAGACAGTGTTCAATCCGAGTCAAGTCACAAGTCATTTAAGGGCATATTTTGAGTCGGTAAAGGGCGAGTCTGAGTCGAATCGCAAGTCAGTTAAGGGAAAGTGAGTAGACAGTTGTCAAGTTGAGTTGACAACTTGCATCTGTGTTGAGTCATGGATGAGCTAAAGGCCAATGTCATGACTTTAAGTCTGATGTTTTTTCTGTGTAACTACATTTCATAACAGCTTCCGGTTCTTCCTTAGTGAAATAATCCTCTGCTTAGACGTGGATAGGAGACCCTAATCCTAACCCTAACTGTGCCATGTTCATAACACTCGGCCTCTGTAGTCACCTATGCACAAGCAGGCCTGACTTAGACTGAGGGCCGTCGATATCACACATGCTTCCTCCTGTGGGAGTCCCCTGAGCTCTACGTCTCTATCATTTATGTGTACTGTGCTGTGGGAGAGAATGAAAAATGTATGTTGACAGAGGATAGTGTGCGTGTGTGCATGTGTGCACTCATGCCCATGTGTCTGTGTGTTTTCTGTCGACTACTTTGAGCCCCAGTGGTCCCATTTACCTAGTGCACTGTTCGGGTCTGCGATATTAATTAAGATAAATTCACCTCCACATTCAGCGGCCACGCTATCGCCCCATTTATCAAAATTAGCTTCATTATTTCTGCATGCCGGCCAGAATTATTACCTTTTTCGTGTCTGATTTTTATTAATATTCATAATTTAATAATGCAGCATTTGAGGCTGTCCACAGAGGGAGCATCTGAGAGATAAAGCACCGTGACATCCACAGACAGGGACACACAGACACACACACACACACACACACACACACAGAATGTTTATCAGGTTAAACAGACATAAGCTCACCATGGACACACAGGCTGTATTAATAATTACAGCTACTGTCAGGGTCTTGCTATTTTTAAGTGGCTGTTTAAAGTGAATTTGGACTCCAGAAATCCTTTATAATTACAGTTACAGTCTCTACTGCATGGGTTTGTGTGCTATAAAGCATTTTACCTATGACTATTAGAGCAAGGCCTTCAGTTTGAGAGATAAATGTCCAAATTCACTCAGATTCAGTCAGAAAGACACATCTATTATAATGGTAATTTGTACTAATGCCCCCTGTAGGTATATTTGGTCTAAACAAATGATGATGCACAAGAGAGTTCTAGGCCCTTCAAGTTTGCATACAGGCATTTGAGATATGTAATATTCATCAGATATGTTTCAAATGAAGCTTATAAGAGACATTAACCCATATTTTACTTGTAAGTAGGCATTTTGAGCTGAAGCATGGGCCACCATCACTCTTCCATTTCTAACAAATGAATCTTGGTTATATGTACAGTCAATAATGCATCCGAGATTTGGTTCCATCAAAATTGTGATTCTTTCTTTCTAATTTTACTGTTAGTAAATCTAACAAGTAAGACTTTCAGTCCAGCTCCTGAACACCAAACAAAAGGGAGAGCTACACTTAGCTATATCTACCTACAGGGGCGCTGGAAGCATTTTTAATGTGGGGGGACGCATCGGCCTACGTCTTGCCTGGAGGTGTGTTGGTGCATGCGTGCTAAGTCCCGGCTATTGTCCAGGGGGGTGTGGGGTGCTCATACATCTCTACGTCTCGGCCGTTGTCCATGGGGGGTTGGGAGATTCGCGCATGTCTTGGCTTTTGTCCAGGAAACAAAAAGTGTGTGTGGGGGGGTGATTTAGAAAAGTTACAATGGCTCAGGCGCCCATGTCTACCTAGATACTATAACTAGTAAATCCAGATTGCATATATTTTTATTGGGCATTTATTTTTTCTTTTCCAATTATGCCCCAAATTTAGTCATGTCTAGTTCTGCCCACTAAATACAACTCCCTCCATCACCACCGGTGCTAGCCTTCACTCTCCCACCGACACTGGGAGAGTGAAAGCTTACACCTGCATTACAAGAAGCATCACCAGATCTTTTCAAACTGCTACTAACTAAAATCATTCGGCAGCTCTAATTGCTACACTAAACACTAATTGCTAATTTTATAATGTCCACTAACACTGGCTGGCATTGCACTGAAGGAGGTCCATCCTACCCCCCCAGAGCAAGTAAAGCCAATCCAAGACCTCTTGAGCCGCTGTCTTGGATGGCAGTGTAATCATCTTTTGGACATTTCAAGATTATAACTCTTTTATATCCAACCAAACTTAGCAGGTAGAAAAAAAAACCCATTAGAGGACCATGTGGGCTCCCCATTGATTTACTGCTCTGCACTATTGCAGACTTGTAAATGTATTGGTTTTATACACCTATAAACTACAAACCGATGAGTTCTGTCTTGTTTTTATATTCTAATCAATAAACACCACAGTAACTAAATTAATTCACCAGCAAGTCTTTATAAAAACTGCTTTATAAAAACCTGCTCACATCAGTTGCAGCACTCTTGCCTGAACTGGTATATTTGAACACCATACATCTACCACAAAAAGTTTAGGGCTGATTGACAGATACCAACAAAAACTAACAATGTTGAGATTATCCACCCTCAGTGCTACAGTTGTCACACACATAAGAATCGAGCAGGATGCAGATGCAGGGCTTTGTTATCAAAACACAGAGAATTAAGAAACCAAACAAAAAATAAACTGAACACTGAACCAACATGGTAGATAAAACTAAAAATAAAATGAAAACTGAGCCAAAAGCAAATAGAACAGACAAACATATACTGAAAAACAGGTATATATACTGACAACAGAAATGAAGAGGAGGGGAGGAGACGGGAATAAGACACGGGTGGAAATACTAAGGAGGAGGTGGGACTTGGGTGAAAATGGACACCAAAAAAACAAGAAACTCACATGGCAGACAGACATATGGAGGGGTAAACAAAGATACGCATGAAAATGGGAAAAGACAGGAGAAAAGCCAAAAGACAATATACAAAAGCCAAAACCAAGGGAAGAGACAGGGAGAATGATACAACATTTACATTATTTAAGAAAAATGTGGCAAAGGCGAACTGAAGTCTCGCACATTTGGTCACTTTCCTAATTAAACCTGGCATTTAAATGATGTTGTCACAGATGTTAGGTGGA
>JBBIGA010000083.1:26196093-26206422 GCA_037576975.1 Alestes dentex | reverse complement strand
TGTGTGTGTGTGTGTGTGTGTGTGTGTGTGTGTGTGTGTGAGAGAGAGAGAGAGAGAGAGAGAGAGAAAGAGAGAGAAAGAAAGAGAGAGAAGGTCTGATTTTGTTGGCTAATTGTTTCATTCATTATATCACTGGTATAAGTGTACAGACTGATATGACATATCAAATGTCCACTCTTGCACAGGTGAGGTGGGTGATGCTATTGCAGCTGTTATGCAAACGTCAATATGGAATGGAGGAAAAGTAAATAACCAAGGAGGACAAAGGCTGAACATTAAACGGTCCATTAAAGGAATACTCCAGAATGTTTTGACTTAATCTTCATCATTTTAAAATGGTTCCCTGTAATTAAAAAACTCAAAATGAGAAACCAATGGACAGTCAGTGAAAGTCTTGTTTATGCAGAGAACACATACTTTTGAGAGCCACTTTCATCCCTAAGTAAGACTAGGGTGTGAAACTTAATGGTGATGCATGAATTCTAAACATTCTTCATCATTCTCTAATTAATTAGGTAGCCTCAGAAACAGTAAGCCAATAAGCATGTATGTTCCAAAATCTAGACTTCTGACTGGTAATCGTATGCACCGCAATAATGTCTGCAGTCATCGAATATACCCAATTCCAACACCTCACTCTCATTTCTGGTTAAAGTCACACCTATTTTCACTTTGTAGCTGAACAGAAAGTATTGGTATTAGTACTGGTACATGTATTAAACAAGGTGTGGGCTGGGTTTTGACTCTCCTTTCTGCAGTGACCTCTAAACATTTCTGTGAGGATCTGAATTACATTCAGCCATGAGAACATTAGTGAGACCTGGTGCTGATGTTGGATGATTAGTTCTGGATCACAAACAGCACTCCAGCTCATCCCAAAGGTACTAGACGGTGCTCCATCATTCCACTGCTCCACAGCCCAACTCTCTAGGTGATGCTTGGCACTGGGCATGGTGACCTTAGGCTCATGTATGGCTGCTAAAGAGAGTCCTTTCTACTGGCACTGCTGTGTTACAGAGATAATACAAGTATTGTGTGCCCAGTTGATTAGCCGTATCAACAATAGGTGCACTTTTCTAGTAAAATCTGATTTTTCTAAAAGGACTGTGTAGATACTGCTGTACATGTGTTATCAAGTATTTCAAACATCAATGGAATCCATCAACTGCCTGTTGGTTTCTGAAAATTTTGACCGAAATACAAAAAGGCTAAATATGATTAAATGCTAACATCAAAGACTGTAATAAAAGTAATAAAAATGAGAAAAAGCAGTTTAAATACTGCGTATTCCTTTCACTTTCCACAAAGGTCATGTTAGCTATGTGTTTGGTAACTCATCGATTCCATCTGTGGCAAGATTTAGCCACAGAAATGTGGGGTACAATCAGAGTGAAGAGTGAAGTTATAACCTAAAAATGAATTCACGTTCCTGAGTGAACAATCTTTCTCTGTTGTTGAAGATTTGTTGTTGTTTCATTTTGTGGCACATAGGATATACTACAGTATACTTATTTTATGTAAATTGTTTATTTGTTGTCAGAATTTTTTGTTTTCCAATTTCCTAAAGGTCAGTTTCGGCCTATTAGTAGTATTACTAGCTTGTATCTAGCTTCTAGTTCTGGGTACCACATCAACACTGTCAGCATTAACATATGGTAAAATACACATGCAGCAACTAAAGAATGAATGGAAAAATGCTGCACAGTTCCATAGGTGAATCAAGTCACTGTTGTATAATCTGAAGAGTGACAACGTCAGAATTACAAGGCCTACACTAAGCTCTTTATATGAATGCTGCACAGATGGAAAAATTCTAAAATTTACAAATGCTCCAAGCCAGGGTCTTTGAATTGGTGCTCAGAGCTGTGAGCGGACACTGGGATCATCCAACCTGCACCGAATAAATCAATTGTCCAAAAAGAGTCGTTTTAAAAGAGGATCCTCATTTTCTCATCCACGAGTAAAAACAGTTTAAGTCTGTCTGTTTTACTAATCACTGTCCAAATGGTGGGATGAAATATGCTTCACTCATACATTATGCATGCGAAGCGCTGGCAGTGTGTAACTTGGCTAGTGAGTTTGAAAGGGCCTATAATTCACCACACTGTTTTCCTACGACTCTGTGACCTCTCTACTCCCCCGCCATTTACCACTTTACCAGAACTGATTAAGCAACACAGCAAAATGGAGGTGTGGAGGTACTGTAGAATGGAGCTGTTTGCTGCTCCATTAACATTGATCCCCGGCATGCATATGACTAGACGTAAAAGGCTGCATTATAAATCTAAACATTAATGTTTAGTCAGTCATTTGTAAATGGTATGTATGTACACTGAGACTGCACAACCTATAGTCTGTTAATCGTCGACACTGGTCTTATCATGTTTTACTGTGTTGTGTGAACATCCTCGCCAAATACGGACATTCCCTGGAAGGCATTCGTTCGATTACACACCGGGAGGATCTCACTATGCCATGTATGTGCAGGGTTAAACATTTCAGGTGAGGCAAAATTAAATGCTAGTTAAAAATTGCATATAAATGATTACTTCATACATTGTAAAAAATGTCAGGTTACTTTACTACCAACATGATAGACAGAGACAGCCCTAGTTTTTTTCTTTGACTTCATAGCTTTTCAGGGTCCATGCCAAATGAACTATACACAAAGGTGAGAACATGTCATCTCAAGTCCAAAAAAAAGTACAAATTAAATTAAATTACTGCATTTACCCTGCTTATACCAAAGAAAATGACAGTGCATACCAAAAAAACATGCTTGCATGAATTACAGTACATATAGGGGTAACATCGGTATTTTAGATTCTAGCACTGTGGGAGACAGCAGTTCAGTGTGCACTGTACAGTACGGATATGGGTTTACGTTACATTTTTGTAAGGGTAATGTATTAAGCTGAGTTTTAAAGTGTTTTGGGAGCATAACTGGGGGCATATTTAATATTTACACTATGAAAATAGGCATTTATATGCACTGTTTTTACCACATCACAAATGTCTTGGTTTTTCACAATTCGCGAATGCTCTTGGAGCGATGACGATACCTCCACAAATTTTGGAAGTCTACTGTATGTATATATGTGTACATATATATCTCAGAAATGCAATAAATATTTTTGGTAACAATTATTGTAAGATTACAGTTAACAAAGTGGTGCTGATAATATCTAACCCTCTAAGGCTCCCAACCACCGGGCCCTGGACCGGTACGGGTCTGTGAGTCATTTGGAACCAGGCCACACAGAAAGACAGAATATAAAATATTTTATTGATTATCAGAATCTGAAATTTTATTTTGAAAAAATACGCTCATTTCAGTCACCGGCTCTTAGGAGGGAAACAAGCGCAGTGAAGATATTGTTTTACATGATACCAGTCCATGAAAATATTGTTTTACATGATACCGGTCCGTGGCGCTAAAAAGGTTGGGGACCGCTGCTCTAAGGCATCTAAGAATGTAAATAATGTCTGAAAAGTCTGACCAATATTTGATTTTTCAATGTCAAATTTAATCTACTTCTACAAAGTTTTGGATTTACAGTCATTAATATTTTCATCATCATCTGTGTGCTGTAAAAGGTGCCTTTAGCACAATTATCAGCGCTGCTGCCACTGATGATGATATGGACGGGGGTGTGGCGGGGGGTTGTTACTGACGCATATGAGAGTGTGTGTGCGGAATGTGTGTGTGTGTGTGTGTGTGTGTGTGTGTGTGTGTGTGTGTTTGTAAAGGCAGACTCCAGATCAGGTCTGAACTCATGCTGAGTGGGTTTGGGATTATGTGTGTACTAATTAACGCCTGGGCAGAGCAGGTGAGAGAGAGTCTGTCTCAGCCTCATGACACATACACATGCATGCACACACATGGAGTGTAATGGAGCAAAGCCAACATTCAGGCATGGAGGATCAGGTCACAGAAATTTAAAAATGGTTCTGATGCCACTGTTATTATTATTACTATTGTTGTTGTTATTATTACTAATTACCCCCTTTCACACATGTGCTTTTAAATGAGAATTTAACAGTATTTAAACAGGAATAGGTTCGGCATTAACATTAAGGTTTGCAGTGATGATATGAGTGATGTTTGCTGGTCAACTAATTAGCAATAAAAGTATCATAGTGATTGTTATTACTAAAGACTGGGCACTAGTTTTCATGCATGCATTAGATAGGTTGACTTGGATTTCCTTTAAACTCAGACACTGTTCATAAGGTTACACAGAATGCCTGATGTAAACTACATACTTAAAATAATAAAGCTAATAGCTATGGTTACCAAAAGAGTATGGACAATCAGAAGCTTCTTTTAGCTCTCTGTAAATGTAAAGGCATTGATATTACTCTAACTGAAAAATCAAGCTGGCCAAGTCTGAAAAAATAGTTATTACCAGTTCCGGTAAGCTAACAAAGTCCTTGGCCAAAACCTGTGATGTCGGAGATGGGGTCTGAATAACTGAATTAAATTTATTTTTCTATACACTTTCTTTGATTTTGACTGATTTATTAGTAGATCAGGATAATTCAGGTAAGCAAAGGGGAAAGGAAGCTTTATTCAGCTATTAGGATGCAGATTCATGGGAGTGCTGGATGTAGCAGTGACGCCTGTAGCGCAATTTGACGTCTCCAGTGGGAGAGGAACTTTTGGCAATGCCGACTTCTCCCTTGCGTATACACTGCTGTTTGTTCTGCAGCTCTGCATATTAGCAACTGACCTAGCTGTACGTTAACCACACTAGCCGTATGCTGATCTCACAGCACAGGCTGGCGTATTTGTCAATGGATCAACTGGTCTTTGAGACTCCTGAACTAAGTTGTGATGCCATATCTAATAAGGCTCTCAAAGACTGCCTGATAAATTATCATGAACTCCCAGGAATTCCCAAGAAAATCTAACATGTGAGCAGAATCTGATATATTTTTGGGAAAAGTTTTGATTACAGCTGGCAAAGATGAGTGTTTCTGCTTTTGCTTTTACAGTGTTGAGGTTTCAGGTCTTACAAGTAACTGGAGTACACCATTCAAAGGAAAAAAAGAATTTTTTTTCCCCATGAGCATGCATGGGTACTACTGAACAGTGCAGCCTGACCAGAACAGAATGCCACATCTGTGGCTGGATCTGAAACTGTACATTTAAGATAAAAGCCATGTGGCTTTTATCTTAAATGTACAAACATATCAATTTGCAGTACTCACTAATACACTTTCCTGCTTTATCCTAGGTAAAGTACAGCCTATTTTGTGTGTATTGTGGAAGGATGCAGTTTTCCGCAGTTTTAGACATTAACAGCTGTATATGTCATACTCCATGTGCATGTGGTTGTGAACCAACTTGAACATCACCATGTTGCATCTCTCAGATCACATGTCTACTCTCAAATCCCAAATGCCTGGAGGTGGACAATCCACTATTTCTGGTATCCACTTTCAACCCTAGATGAATATAGCCTTTGCTCTCCGCAGTCACAGTCAGGCACTGGCTATGTTTAGCAACTTACATGGTAAATCCCTGCTGTTACAGGTGGGTATATGCAGCACTACATAAATTTGGAAAAATATAGGCTTACAAGTGTTAGATGTCAGCTACTGGCAACTCTCTGCCAGTGACATGCATAACAAGTCTGAAATGGAGCTTCGGCAAAAAGGAAAGCTATGCCATTATTAGCGAGGAGAGGTGGAATGAAAACGAGAGAACAGGCCTATCAAAAGACTTGAGGCAAGATGATACGATAAGGCATAATCAATCAGGAGCTTGCAGAAATCCTTAAGTGGCTGGTGCAGCCTCCCTCAAATTCAATCAGCCAGCCTTAGAGGAAGCCCATACAGTGCAGGGCCCCTTTAGAGTGAGCAGCTCAGATATCGTTTAATTCCATCATAGGCATGTGATGAAGTTTTACACACCCGTTGGAAAGGCAAAACTAAAAGGTCGGAGGATTTTTTAATATTGAAAATTGAGGGATATTATATCATTCAATTTGGAAGAGAGGGAGCAGAGATCCGATTATGGTGCCTAATGTGCTTTGGTTGAGAGAGGCGTCTCGTCCTCAATGGCAAGCCAACAGAGAGGTTGTAATATACTGTGATTAACTATCTAATCCACTAAATGTAGCAGGATCTGTCTTCATCTGGGCAGACTACATGGCCCAAAATCAGGTTAGCTCTGAAAACGAGAGGAGAGGGCAGGAGGAGAATAGGTATAATGAGAGAGGAAAGAAATGGAGTACAAGTAAGGAGCGATGGAACAAACGCAAATGGTCAAGAAGGACAGAATGAATGTGCACGGAAGCTCTATTGAAGGTATATTCATTTCCTATGTTGTATCTATAAGGTGCATCTGTACTGCATGGTTGATTACCACAAAAATACTTTGATGAGTTGTAAAAGAACAGGAAACCCATTGACACAAAACATACTTAGCTCAGAAGCCAATAGGCAGCTGCCTTATGCAACTTATCTACCTTTTGAAATTAAGAGTTTCTGAATGGTTCTCATCTTGGACTTTAGGTACTTGGAAAAGTCTCTAAAGTTGATTTACATACTTAGCATATTTATTTTGTCAAGATCAAAACAAAGTCATTCAGAGTGGCTTGATATGAAATCCTCCACTCTAAAGAAACTTACCATTTTTAAACCACTATTTTACCATCAGCATTACATATAAAAACCCATAAGACATACAATGGCTATATTTGTGTTGAAGACATTTTGACCTCTGGTTCCATTCACCACCACTATAAGGAAATCAGTCACCAAATCTCTTTACAGTGAACCAGTTCTCAGTAAGGAACAAAGCTCCCACTCCTGATTTTTTCTTTTGCCATTTTTCCATTTTTCCCTCATTTTAGTCATGTGCAATTCCATCTGTAGGACTTACATGATACTACCAACAACTAGAAGGTGAAACCACATCTTTTAAAAATGCCGGTAATGCTGTATCTCATTGGACATCTCAACACACTTGGAGGAGAACACTAACCACCAGTTTTGTTATGCTGGCTGCACAGGTATTGTTGATGTGGAATAGCGAGGGTCATCTGAAAGGGAGCGAGGCCAGTTATGCTCTCTTGAGCTCCTGACCATGGGATCAAACTCACAGTCTTGACCAAATTATTGGGTCATTCTTTAGATGAATGCACCACTCGGGAGCTAGCTTTATGAGGTGACTGAAGTACAATGAAGTGGTGCAACTTATCAACTGCATATTTAAGACCATTACAGACTTCATAACCAGCCTGAATCCTACGGGCAGTCTGATCAAGAATATGTGTAGAAAATTCATTTGTATTCCATTTTAAAAGAAGGTCCCATGTACTACTTAGCATCTCCATAACCAATGCAGTTTTATAAAGTAGTCGTATATTTAGTGTCTAGATAACATTTCATAAGACCAGTATGCATAAAGCTACGTAAACCTTTCAAAACAACTGACAAACATTTATTTACAGGGTTATTTACACCACCACTTTTAGGTGAAATTACATGACTGATTAAAACTGCATTTATGACAACTGACGCTTGTTTGAATAAGCCTTTATATATGTTTATATAGGTTCATTTCATTTGTCATGTCATTTGTCATGAATGGCGTATGTATGTGTTATGTAGCCTTATGAACTGCATGTTCAAGATAAAAAGTGACAAAACCAAATTCAATAGGTTGACCTATTATTCAAGGCATGAAGTAGCTTTCCATGACAATTATGTTTTTGGCTTTGTTTCCGCAAATTAATATCTGCTGGAAAAGCCTGATGTATTCTTACTTCTTTCCAGTTTTGGCAGAACTAATGGGACAATATGTTATAAGGTGGAATAATACAGGATGAAGTAACTCTTGAATAAATTGTCACATTTTGGGCCACAACTTGTTGGTGTGGGGGGCATTAGTCAGGCTGCAATAAACGTCATGGAGAGCAATGGCCCCGATGATTGACAGTACCCAAATCGGGTTCCACAGCTCACATCTCCGGCAGTAAAGTCACACTTGCCTGCGCTTAGACAGACACTCTGCAGAGAACTAGACGAAACCACATGAGGGTAAAAAGCACCTCCATTTACACAGTGACACAAATACCAGACCAAAACCAGTCATTTGCCACTGACGTCAATTTGTGCATGTGTATTCGCACAAAGACAATCGCACACTGAGCAATAATTATGCTGCAACTATATTAGTCTTGGCACCTGATTCTTGTTCGCCATAATTTTGAGTTATCACTTGAGATGTGTATGTTTGAGAGACAGAGAAAGAGAGTGAGAAAGAGAGAGACATATGACAAATCATCCATGCACTCTGACACTCACGTCAATGGGGATGATTCACAACTTCTGAGTGAAAAAGCAGCACCACATTGAATTACGCATCAATTTCTCGCTTCCTCTCCAACACACTGGGTTGAAACAATGGGAGGAAAAATAAAGCTTTCTCACATGCAGCCACAAGCAAGTCTGGTGAAACAGAAACTCCTCACACTGGGCACCAGTCTTAACGCTGTCTAGGTAGACACACGGGAAAGACACAGGACACTAATTATGACACCTAAGCTCCTATGCAGAGGAACAAGACCTCAAGTCAGGCAAACCCTACTGAAGCCAGCTTTGCAAGCCAAAGTAACAGCCAGATACTTACTGTTGGCCTGGCATGTTGACCATCCTCAACGATCTACTCTAGAAACAAAGGCATGGAAGGCTAAAGTACTTCTGGATTGTTTTGAAGAGGAATCATTCAGGTGCAGATTTGGTATTTCTTGAAGCCTTTACTAGTAATGCTTAATGCAATTCATTATTTACCTTTGAGGCAGCTGGTGGCCTAGTGGTTGGGCAGTTGACCCTGTGATCAGAAGGTCATGGGTTCAAATCCCAGGACTCCTAGTGGCACCTTTGAGGTACCCTTAAGCAAGGTACCATCCCTACACACTGCTCCCCGGGCGCTGTGTTTCTGGCTGCCCGCTGTTTTATTTAGTAAATGGGTTAAATGCAGAGAAGAATTTCATGCTATTCACACTGTGTGCTGTGGGGTGTTCACATATGACAAATGGCCACTTCACTTCAGATACATTATTTACTTTGTAAATATAATACAATGTTTACATTGTAGAGCTTCTTACTGCAGTCAGAAATGAAAGTACCATCCTGGTTTGGTCTCAGCAAAAGCCTTGACTATGTCCCTCAGACCGCCAGGTCTGTCAACATTTCTGGCTTAAGTGTTAGCTTGCAAGAGGAATTTAAATTTGAATGAACACCACTTTAAGCAGTAGCACTTTCAGCCGCATTTTAAGCTTCTTTGTCTGATGACTCAGCCCCTCATTCACACCTTTTTGTCTCCGTTTTCCTACTTTTTGGGCACCACTAAAACACAATCCTTTCAGAGTTGCTTTCAAAAATGCTGATTAGGTGGCTAAAGTGTTATGGTATTTTGTCTGTGTCAAAAATATAAGAAAAAGCAAGTTTATTCACATTATTTTTTTTCAGTCATCCACTTGCAGCCAGTAGAGTGCTCACTAAACTTCATGGCCCCATGAACACCATGCTCAGCTGCTTTGGTTTACCTGGTCTTTGATGCTGAAAAGTTACCGCCAGGTGTTAACAGAGTCAATCAAAGTAGCACACCTGGCAGTAACTTTTTAGCCTCAAAGGTGTTTCATAGGCCTTCCTCCTCTACACCATGGTGGGGTATGAAGAGGCCTCTGAATTGTCCAGATTTTACCATGTAGCGGAGACAGCATTCAATCCAGTGCTTTTCTTGTGGACAGTTTCTGTTTTGTTGCTATTCTCAAGCCATGCCACGAGTCTTGGCATTCCCTTTGTTTGCTGCTTAAATAAAAGCTGCACAAGTAGGGTGAGTTGCCCCTACTAATGTGGGACATCTTTTGTGGTTTAATGTTGGCTCAACATAGTAATACACTACAGAAGTCCAAACTACAAAAAATGTCCCACATTAGGGCAACTCACCCTACCTCCTGCGAGTGCTACCAAAACACACTGCGCCATCATAACAAAAACACAAAATCTGAGTTTTTGTAATGTTTTATCTTTAGTATTCCGACATTCTATCCACTTCTAAAAGTTTCATAAAAAATCTGGTGTATCTGCACTGATCAGCCACAACATTAAAACCTCTGACAGGTGAAGTGAATTTGATTAATTATCTCATTACAGCGGCACCTGTCAAAGAGTGGTATATATTACACAGTTGTGCTCATAAGTTAACATACCCTGGCAGAATTTATGATTTCTGAACCATTTTTCAGAGAATATGAATGATAACACAAAAACTTTCCTTTCACTCATGGTTAGTGGTTGGCTGAAGCCATT
>JBBIGA010000083.1:26167079-26195993 GCA_037576975.1 Alestes dentex | reverse complement strand
GAAGTGAACTACTCAAGCACTGATGTACGTCACTCTGGATAAGAGCGTCAGCTAAATGCCGTAAATGTAAATGTAAAATGGACGAACTCTACAATGTCTTTGTTGATGGAGGGCCACCAGAAGGCCTTTCAGAGGAAAGAAATTGTTCTTCTAACGCCAATGTGGCCAGATAGGGGAGAGTAATGGGCCAGTGTTATGACCTCAGGATGGCAGGATTAGGGGACAAAGAGTCATCCAGGGGGCAGGTCTGCTGCAGCCGGCTGAAAGGCTAATGCATTCCAGATGCAGTCTTCGAGTTTCCAGTGAAGCAGTGCCAGAGTCCTCTCAGCAGGCATGACAGGCTCAGGGTCCACCCAGGGTACCCCATGGGAATGTTGTCGAGAAAGGGCATCTGCTTTGATGTTTGGAATGGAAATTGAATTGTTCAAAGAACATATTCCACTTACCCTCTGTGCGATTTAATTGTTTAGCCTGCTAGATAGTGATGAGGTTCTGGTGATCGGCCCAGGTTCACTGCCGCCATGGAGCCAGTGATGCCATTCTTCCTTGGGCTTGATGCCCAGCAATTCAGGATCCCCGACCCCATAATGCTGCTGAGTGGGGATTAAATTAATGGAGAAAAAGCAGCTAGGATGGAGCTTCTGGGACAGAATGGCGCCAGCACCCATATATGACACATGCACTTCCACAAAGAAAGGCTTCACTGGGTGATTGGATGATTGGATGGCTTCATGAGAGCTGTTAATTGTACTGCAAACCACTATGCTCTTGTCCAGTAACAGTGATTCCACTCATCACCCTCTCTGATGTGGATCAGGTTGTCACCACAATAGACACATAAACCCACTCTGTATCACTGTTCCCGCTCCTGCGGTGTCAGTGAGGTGCATCCTCATTGCATGGGTTCCCCTGGGTCTTCAGCTCTGTGTGAAAGTGACAGCGGCGAGACAACTCGGGAGAGTGGAAGAAGAGGCTAGCGATGGGCGAGGGACTAAGGACATGTGCTGATTGATCTTCATTGCCATTTGAATCATGCCCTCGAAAGCTGATGGCAACTCCCGATTGCGCATCTCATTTTTAATTCGTGTGGACAGCCCCTCATAATAGCAGGTCATGAGCGCAATGTTATCCATAGGTGTTTGCACCGCAATGGTTGGGAAATCTGCCGGGTACCGACTTACTGAGGAGGAACTCTGACGAATGTGGTACAGGCAGAAAGACGTCTCCATCTCACTGTCTGGAGGTATAGCGTGAGGGCTGAGCCTTGAAGATGAGATCCATGGTGGTTGAAAAAGTTTTGCATTTCCCGTTAGCACCGTTCCATTTTTCAGGGAGAGAAACAGATGGTTCAGGAGAGAGGAAGCAAGGGAGAGGGGAAGCGGAGCAAGGAGGAACTGGCGGCATGTGGTGGGCGCGGCATCCAGCCTGCTGCAACCAGAGAGCTTCGCAGAGGCTACGAACCTCCTGCCGAAGCTACTCGATCACTGCAGCCTGGTTGTGTACCTAGTGTAGAAACTACACGAATAGCTATTAATGAACACAACAAACATGATATCTCAACAGACATTATGAACTTGTGCACAATTGGCTGCACATAATTACTGGTACCCCTGGAAAAGGAAAAAGGTTTGAGGCTAAGTAAATTCACCCTTAACCAAGAAAACAGAGTCTTCTCCTTCAGTGCTTTATGAGGTTGGAAAATACAAAGTGTAGAGACCCTGGAGGATCTGGAAAGAGCCTGTGTTGAAATCATCACCCAGGTTTTCAGTGAGGTTTGATTCTTGGGTTAAACCATTTTTGTGTGGATGTGTGTTTAATTTCACTGATGCTGAAAGATCCAACCATGATCCAGTTTAAGCTTTTTGGCAGAGGCAGCCAGATTTTTAATATATTGATTTATCTATCTATCTCACATAGAAAGGTATGGGAAATGGTTTATTTAGCTTTGTAATGCTAAATGAACCATGCAGTGGTGATTCACCACTTAGAAATGTTTTTAGGTTTACTCTGAAGTATAATTCATGTTTGGGACACTGTCCTAAAGTGCATTAATCATCAAACTACACTTTAAAACTATGATTAGCCATGCTCTGTAGAGAGCCTTCAACCCAACATATCTCATGAAATTTGTAGAATGTCTCCATTCACACCTTCTGTCTCACAGCTGAGCCAAAATGCAGGGAAATTGGCTCAAACAGGGATTTTATCAACACACTCTTTCTCTCTCTCTCTCCCTCCCACTCAGCTTGTGCCAACTAGGTGAATAGATTATGTGAATGATTCATCAGTAAAGTTATGTTAAAACAGACAGGATAGCTTTCTTTTTTCCTTTCTGCCTGTTTGCTTTCTTAATGCTCCATATCCTTCAAATTATCTTTCATCTTCCTTATTGTACTTATTGACAGTGATGTATTTTCTTGTAGGTCAAGTGCTTTTGAGTTCCACCCCAGTCTGTGCTCTTCAGAATGGATTTCCAGATACTTTATGTCACAAAGGCAAATTTATGTCAAAACCGGTCAAATTTTTATGCAGGTAGTAGTAAGCTGTGACATAATTTCCATGCAACTTGACCGTTGATTGATTATGCTAACAGTGATCCAAAGCACTGTGATGTATTATATACATTTGCATATTTGTAGCATTTTTATCACCTTTGTGTAACAGCAGAAAGCCTGAGGTGACACATTTTGAGTTGGCATAATTTAAAATAAAAATAAAACTCAATATAATTTCCTAACTTTTATGTAATTAGTCCATATTTTTAATCTAACATTGTTATGAGATCAATTTTGCAAAAATTAATGTACTTCCACATATTTTAGAACAGTTGCTAATGCTACATTAAAAAATTAAGACAACTTTGTTCCTCTTTATTTAAGCCACCTCTAATATGAGGTTGGAGTCCTTTCACACTCACCTCTATTCTATTACCTTCTCAGCACTTCCTCTTTGTGTTGTGGTTGGTTGTTTGTGTTTCCTTTCTAGTTTTGGTTTCTGTTCCTGTTATGCCTGGTTTGTGCTTCCCCTGTGCGTCAGGATCCTCTATGTTATTGAAGTCTGCCATTGAGGGCTATTCTGCCTGCCTGTGCTGCTTGTGGGTATTCTCCTTTATCTGCTGAGTTTGGACTGTGTGTGTATATGCAGCGTGTAGGCCTCTCTCATCAGTAGTGCATGGCCCACCATCACTGCGAGGTCCGTGATGGGACCTTGCTTTGAGCCTTGGGTGGCTGCTTGGCCTCAACAGTGTGTGGGGCCCCTGCTGTGAGACCCGACAACCTTGCCCGTTGAAGATTCCCTGGTGGCTGATTTGTGTAATCCCCTGCTTGTCAGGTGTGTGTGGCTGGCCACTGGTCAAAAATGGCGCTCTTTTTTTTTACCCTTGTGTGCTTGCTGCCTGTTTCCCTGTTTTTCACAATAAAACCAGATTCCTAACTGTTGCATATGCATCCCTTTTACTACACCCAATACACCCACATAACATCGTCATTATAATATGTGGCTTGTGACAAGTTTCAAAAAGTCCTTCACCACACAAATCTTGCAGGACAAATGTAATTATGTGATGGTGTTGCCCCTTGAATGGAACCTGCTGCCAGGCAACCTCTGTCCTATCTGCCACTTTTAACACACATCCTCAAAGATATATATATCTGCAGCTATCTACACAGCCCTATATGCGAAAAGTTATGATGCAGGGTTATGATGCAGCCATCAGTATAATAAAATAATTATACCAATGTTTGGTTCTTTATAGAACCAATTTTGTAAATGAGTGTGAAAATTTAACAAATGTCCACATAAACAAAATGGACTGAAACCAACTGACTGATGGGTTCTTAAGGGAACCCCACTCTTAAAAGTGATACATAGGTTAACCGAGTGATGCCAAAAGAGAACCACTTTAGATTCCTTTAAAAAGCACATTTTAAAAAGAGATTTGTGAATGTGGTTTTGTAATGAAATGAAACTAATCGACTGACGAGTTCTTGAATGAACCACGCTCTTTAAAGTGCCCACAAAGGGTTCTTTGAGCAACGACAGGGAATAATCAATTTTGGTAGGCAAAAGAACTACGTTAAATTAATGGACTGGAAAGTACTAGGGGAACCAAAAATGGTTCCTCGGGCTACTAAATGATCTCTCTCTCTCTCTCTCTCTCTCTCTCTCTCTCTCTCTCTCTCTCTCTCTCTCTCTCTCTCTTTGCTTGATCTGACTGGCTGCCTCAGTCTCGGCGCTTGCGACCATAAGCAGTCGCTCTCTCTCCGGCGTTGCGCGGAATAAAGAGAGAGGGAGGGATGAGGACGGGAGGGGGAGTAAAATCCGAGCTCTCAATCATCGTTTACCCAATTGATCAGCGCGTGTTGCTGCGCGAGCTGATGTGAGATTTGTGGCTGCCGCAGTGGCCGGTCCCTCCGCTCCAGGCTTTTATTAGGGCTGTAGCTGGACCGTACGCAGTGCTGGATTCTTCGAACAGACGCCAGACCAACACGTAGCTCGCGCTCTTCACGTGAACATGCGATCCCAGCAGAGCCCCCTGACAGCAGATCGATCAAGGTAAGGGACGCGGGGAGACGTCACTATCTTATGAGCCTCAGTGGTGGGAGGTCATCTGTCTTTGCGTATTGTCCGAGTGAGGGGCGATGGATTTAATCCTTCGTAGAATAAAAAGAGGGATTATTTCTGATTTCAGAAAGAGATATTTGGCGTCCTCCCCTACACTAGGGCCATTGCATAGGCGTACGTGAGGGGAATCTATATTGAAAGTTATGTCTGAGTCTTCATAACATATTCATGATTTGCAGCCTAAACGAAGACCCAATTTTCCCCTCGAAACAGAAGTTCCGCACCATACCAGGGGTGCCCCTGCGTAGCTGTCCAATTCAACCGTTCGTGCAGTGCATGGATTCGTCCATAGCATCTGATAGGCAAACGATGCGTCCAAACGTTCCATTGCCGGCTGTTTCACAGCGACTTCTCCAGCCTTCTGGACACGAGAGAATGTGGATGAATGTAAAGAAAAGTTCAGCCTACTGCTCCAGAAAAAAAAGATTACTGGCGTAGTCCGCTGGATAAAAACTGTAAAGGGCCATTAAGCAAGGTGGACAGCGCAAGGCGTCTCTTGAAGGCATGTTATTCTTACAAATGCAGTTTAGCTGTTTGTTGCAGTATGAAAAGAGTCATCAGTTTGGAGCAGACATACTTCAGTACTGTAGCTACATAAGGTAGCGATGCTGCTCATGATGGGTTTGGTAATAAGCTGATGTGTTGAGATTGGTGAGCTGAGCAGATAAAACAAATCGAGGGCCGAGATGTGTTAGCACCACTCTAATTTGCTATGCTGCTAAAAAAACACAGTGGAGAAAAGGTTTCTTTGCATGATGTCCTGGAAGAACCATTTTGGTCCTCTGAAGAACTGTTCAGAAGAAGATGCAGATGTATTTCAGCTTCATAAGCTAACAATGTTTATCAATCCTGGTCCTGGAGACCACCCCCAAGTTGAGGACCAAGATGTGGTAATAGCCAAAAGGATTCTTTGCATGATGTCATAGAATAATCATTTTGTTCCCCTGCGGAGCCATTTAGAAGAAGAAGAAGAACTAAACATAGTTCAATAGTCATATGTATTTCAGTATTGTATAAAATAGCCTTATGTATTTCATTATAGTAGCTACATAAAGCAACAATATTTATCAGTCCTAGACCCTGAGACCACCACCTACCTTCTGCACTGTTTAAAGCTCATAAAGGGCTTGGTACTGAGCTGATGTTGACAAATTAAATGGAAAACCTAAATAAGTAAGTGGAGAAACAAGAGGTGCAGATACTCCCAGACAAAGAAACTGTGTGAACAACCTACCATGCTGTGCGACATGAAAAAAAGTGTTGAGCAAGGCCCAGTAGACCTCGATTTTGGATCACAAAGGCAAGAGGTAAAGATCTAGTCGATTTTGACATTATATATAGGGCAAGAATGGCTGGAGCCTCGGTCACAAAGACTGCACAGTTCTACTTTATTCTATGATGAAACATTTCCATGTTGGTGGTATTGGTCTCATTTCAGGATGACCGTGCCTCCATCCACAGGGAATGAGGGATCATGGTTTGATGAAAATCAGTGACATAAATCAAATGCTATGGCCTTCAGAATCACCTGAACTAAACCTAACTAAACACCTATAAAGCCCTCTCCACCACAGTCACCAAAGCAACAACTAGGGGAATATCTATTAGAAGAATAATGTTCCATCTTTCCAGTACAGTTCCTTGTAGAATCAAAGAATTCATTGAAGCTGTTCTAGTTCCTGGTGGTGTTTCCACACCTGAGACACTTTTGTGTGGAATGCTGGAATGAAACTTTATTCTACACCACTTTGGACATTTGCACTGGTCTGTTTGCCATGAAATTGTGACACAGCATACATGTCAGCTTGTATTTACACATTATGTTAAAAAACAAAAAATGGAATTACAATTGTTGCAATATATTTATAATATAAGTCCTTATCCAGTTGTTTACACCATCAGCAACATGAACTTTACATTGTAATGAAATCCTTTGGGGTGGATTTGCTTTGTTTTGATTGCCCTTTAATCTCTGACAACCTCAAAAAAATTGTATGTCCACTATTGAGTTACAGCTGAATTTCAACTAGATAGACCTGCTATGTGCAAGTATATATACAGGAAAGTCTGTCCAACCCTTTGGACCACATTTCTTATATAAGCTATCCCTGTTGGTTTTTCTGCAGGTCGGTGTAAAATATAATCAGCTTTGACAGTGGAAGCTTGTAAAATGACCCATGGGACCCTACTGGCAGGACATTTAGGGCATCGTAACCATGAACCTCAGTTTGTCGGCACAAGTTGATTTGTTGAAAGCTAGAATAATTTTCATACAGGAAATTGGCTTTATTAACAATGGCTTTTCACTGCAGTGCAAGTGTGAAATTTTGGGAAAGGTGACATATTTTTTCAACTGTTAGGTCTGTCTCTCTTTCCTTTTTTTCACATTTAAACCACTGCTCACTGTCTTTGGAATTCAGAATTGCTTCTGAGGTCATATGGAAAATGATAATTTGCTCTGCGAGAAAAGGCCTGAAAGTGTCTGTTTCATTGGTCAAGAGACTAATCTGACTTCTTTGCTCATTTGTTTCTTCATCCTCCCTGTCTGATGATCCCATCATGTGAAATGAAATGTCATGGGCTGCAGGTCACTTCGAGAAGAAGACATCCTGACAACATGTTTAACCATATTTAATGTCAGCAGTCTGATGGAAAGCTTTAATTAAAGTTTATTTTCACAGTACATGACAATGACATGGCAGTCACTTTATGTATATATACAAAGTGGTTCTTCAAGACTTCTTTACCAAAGACCTGGCGAAGAACCTTTTAAATGCTTTAATTGTTCTTCTCTGTGATGGTTTGTGTATGGTTCTTAAGATTTGTTTGACGAAACTGGAAAAATGGCAACAATTTATGTAGAGGTGACAAAGCTCACCCTGACTGAATGAATGTAGGACTGCATAAAGTTTAAAATAAAATTTGTGGGACCTTCTCTAAACTTCATGACCTCGCTTTGTTTATTAGTGAGCTAACAGTTCATGCATGTCATCTAGTGCTGGTTTTCAAGACCCAAATTAAGCATAAGCATACAGGAAGGAATTTCCAGCGTAAATCCCAATTGGCTCCACTAGTGAATTTTTTGCTAAAAGTAGTTTCAAAACCATCTTAACTGTCCAGCAGATTGGCCCCCACTGTGGAAGTTCCTCCTCCACAGCTAGTGATAAATAACTCTAATTTGTCCTCATTCTGAGGAGTGTTTTTTTCCCAAATGATCTAAAGGAACTGCCTCCTACTCATTTTTCTCTGCTGTTCACAGCAGTGTGTGGTTCCATTGTGAATGGATATTTCTTTGTTTTAAATCTAATTTTTTTCACTCTGTAGAATTTTTTCTCGTCTCTATCACTCTTGATTTTTATTTCTGATCTCCATTTTTGTGTGTTTTGAGATACCAAGCAACAGTCATAATTTGATATGACAATCTTTCTTTCTTTCTTTATTCTTTAGTTGTAAACTGGCTGTTTATTGGTGCCTTTAAAGCAGATATATGTAAATGAGCTCTGTTCTGATTAACTGTTCGTTATTATGCCTCGTTAAAAAAGCAGCCCGCACTGAAACACTCTCTGTTGGCAGACTGTGCTGGTTTTTGTAACAAAACAGACAATTCAAAAAGGCTTACTTTGCACATATGGACTGTTTGTACTGGGGTAAGAATGACATGTTTTGAGACTTTTGAGGAAAAATGCTTTACTATTATATGGGCAGTTTAAAAGTAGTAGATCTTGTTGACTGGTAGTGTATCTGCTGGCTTTGTTCGACTGTTCGAATATGCAGGAGCCAACGTGTAGAATACAATGCTTGCTTTATACTGAGTGGATCTTTTGGCCCGCTGCTCTAAGCTACATTGTGCCACTTGATACGTCCTAATCCTGCTGCTGCCACTTGTGTTGTTGGAGCCTTTACCCTCCTGGGAAACAGACAGCTTTTCAGGCTGTCAGGTGAACTCATAAGATGTGTGGCTTTGATCGACATTGCTGTGTGTAATACTGGTGGCATGCTCATTAGCGATGCGGCACATTGAACAACGCACAGTGGCTCAGAGCTCATAAAAAAGGCTTATTCCCCAGTTTGAGCTTTCTGCTCGTTATCATCACTTTAAGATTGTGATGACAGATGCGCCATGTAATCAAGGAGTTATTGCTTGCCATCGCCGCAGGCCCACTAATCATAGCCCTGCTGATAACACAAATCAAACTGCTATTCTTGCCATTCAAAACCTCATATTGTTGCCTTCTCCTCACACTTGCATGAGGGGTTCTGCTGGAGATGTAAGTATCCTAGGTGTAGCTCCTCCATAATAAAAGTGCCACAAGGGGTTCTTTAGAAAGGAGTGGTCTCAGGAAAAAACGGTGGTCTCAAGAACCCCGACATTTTTTGCTGCATCTGTATGCATTGTGAATTAGGTTGCAGCAAATCCATGTATCATCTGACAGGCCCTGATGACAGGTAGGAAGACTATTTCCACAGAAGAACCACTTTTAGTTCTTGAGAGGACTTTTTAATGGATTGTGATAGTAAGAACCTTTTTTAAGGATAAAGGATTTGTCATGCTTTGTTTTGAAAAAGAGCACCCACGGAAAAACGTGAATGTCATGTCAGCTAGAGGTCGTCTTGAGTTTTGTTTTGGGTTTTGGAACTTTTATTTTGAAGTGGTGGTGGGTTTTTGGAGAAGTACAGCTGTGTTTAATTTAAGATTAAGTGTATGTGTTTAGAGATTGGTTTGTGGGGTTTTTGTATTTTGTATTTTAGTTCGTTGGAGGCCTTTTAAAACATTATCAGCATGGAAGTCAGCCAGTGCGCCTGCTATTTGTGCCTTGAGACAGAGGGGAGACGAGACAGAATTTGTAATGTGGTAAAAAACATGCCTAAATTTTCCTATCTTTATAGTGTACACCTTAAATATGCCCCCAAATATACTCCCAAAACACTTTAATTTCATTTTAAACTCAGCTTAATACATTACACTTAAAAAAAGTAAAGTTAATCCCGTATACATACTGTACAGTACACTGAACTGCTGCCTCCCGCAGTGCTAGAATGTAAAATACCAATGTTACCCCGATATATGCAGTACTGTAATTCATGCAAGCATGTTTTCTTTGGTATGCGCTGTCGTTTTCTTTGGTATAAGCATGGTAAATACAGTAATAAATAAATTTATTCACAGTAATAAAAATACAGTGCTTTAAGAAGAACAAAATGAAAAATATGAGAACACTCAGCAAAACACTCGAGACAGCTTCACGCAGGAAACAGTTACAATGCCGGAATGCTGGACTGCATCTGCCAGAGATGCGTCACAGGGCAGCAGCCAGTCAGCAGCAAGGAGAACTGAATAATGCTCTCGGATTGGCTACTTTCAAACCTCCCGCCTCTGAGTACTGGGGTATTTCACCATCTCAAGATACACCTTCTTTGTGTCCTCTTGACAGTACCAAAACATTTATAAAGTAATATTTTATATGGAAACGTAGCTGAAATGTAGCTGCCATTGAAAGTTCTGTTGTTAGGAAGATCGTCTTCTTTGATGAGAAAAAGTTCTCAATTCTCTCTCCCCCTTTAAGTTTGTCCTCTCCCACTTCTTAAGCCCGTTTTTATGCTCCGCTCCGGTTCTCTAACCTGTGGAGATCCGCCACTGAGCCCTCTAATTGTGTCTCTCCCTGCCTGAGCTTTTGCCAATTAGTACCGTTGCGGTTAGCACCTTGCAGGTGGGGGATCTGTGGAGGATGAATGGCTCCAACTCTTAATCCTGTCATTAGCAAAGAGCCAGTCCGTGCCTCAGGCTTGCTAATACAGAAAACTCAGACACAGGAATAGCCTTAAAAAAACCACTACCATAAATGAGGAGCAAAAACAGTCAGTGGTACAAAGAGGGGAGCTTCTCAAAGCTGAATTTGCGTTACAAGACGTTACAAGCTCCAAGCTCATCCATAAGCATCCATATGTATTTCAATACATGTACAATAATAGGCAAAGGTTTGGACATCTCTGGTCCATTAAAATGTTTAGGTGATTTTCCAAGTGAAAATAAGTACACACCCTGAAAAAACGAAATAGATTTTGGTTTTCCCAAAACAAAAAACAACCCTTAGAAAATATGCTGTGATGAGATGATTATACAAATATATAAGATAAGATTATTATAAGATTATTTCAGTTTTAAAGCTTTTTTGTTGGAAATCTGGATATTTTGCTTATTTTAGGACATTTGTTTTGTTTTTTGTTTTTTTGCTTAATATAAGAATTATTTTTTGAAAGGATGTTCTCAAGTTTTGTTAGCTGCTAAAACATTTTTTGTGCATCGACTTCTTCAAAATCACACATTTTATTTGCAGCCTTTTAAGGTTTCTTAAAGTAACCAAAAATAGTTATTCTATTGTACTATTCCAAAAAACATTTTGCATTTACCAAAGAACCCTTGATCTTCTTCTTTCTCTTTCGGCTTTACCCTTCAGGGGTCGCCACAGCGAATCATCCGAATCATCCAAAGAACTCTTGATAAACCTTTCATTTAGATCAGTGTTTACCAGCCTTGGTTTTGGATATCTACAATTTTGAGAAGTCTAGCTCCAGCCACAATCTGCTACACCTGCTCTGGCTAATGAAGTCCCTGATTGGCTGGAGCGTTAATTAAGGGGGCAGGGGAAGCGTGTTGGAAGCAGGTTGGAGCTAGCATCTCTCTTGAAAAAGATTACCACAGTTGATAAGTGTACTTTGATGTATTTCTGGGCAAAACACAGTATTAAGGCCATCTCCACACGTACACGGCTATTTTGCAAATGGAGGTTTTTCTATGCATTTTGGCCTTTCATCCCCATGTAAACGGTGTTTTGGGTCAGTGAAAATGGAGGTTTTTGAAAACTCCGGCCAAAGTGGAGGTTTTTGAAAACGGACCGTTTCACGTCATACTGCGCGCCACTCATATGATGTCACAGTATGCGCCGTGTTTACATTAGGTTTTCACCGACAATGCCCGATGTTTAGAAAGTACTACTGCTCTCAACCTTGTTAGAAGTTTTGGCATGTTTATACTAGGGATGTCCAATTAACGCGTTCATTTCGATCAATTAATCACATTAAAAAACACGTTAAAAATAACACTAATTAATCGCACCACGTGACTTTAACACGGTCCGGTGTTCTGTCAAAACATGCTACTGTGCCCTTCTGCAGTCTTGAGTTTCTGAGCTCCCTAGCGTTCGGGAAGCTGGTTTATCTGTGGTAGCTTGCGTCACTGGTTTATGGTGATTAATATCTTAAAAGCTCTTTTAATGAGTGTATGTCTCTACTCTTGGGTTTGTGTCTTAGCCATCATTACATAAGTATTTTCCTCTAGGATCAGTAAAGTTTTCTGACTCTAAAATGCCCTTTTCTGCAGTTTGCAGAATGCTATCTGAAGCTAGGAAACATCCGCACTGTCTAGAAATCACCACAAACTTTGATCATTGCATGATTTGAAGTAGCCTGTGCCCTGCTTCACAGTAGCATTTCTCTGTTAGAACCTGACTGTATAAACCGACTCTATTCACCCCTAAATATCTCTTTATCTAGGCTCTTCTCATTTAAATAAAATATATGTTTTTCTGAGTATGCATATTATTTGCCTATTTCTCATCATTGGTGTTATGAAATGTATAAACTTTAAAGGTAGCATTTTCGACAAGACAACACTACCCAATGATGTCCCGCATCCAAGGCTTCTGATTGGTCACCAGTGCTATACGGTTTACGGTTATACCGCCACCTGCTGCCTTGTTATGCTTTTGTCAGCGTTTTTTGAGATTACGTGTGGACGGAGATATTTTTGAAAACGTGCTTGTGTGGCCGCGATTTAAAAAAAATGGAAACGGAAATCTCCGTTTTCAGAAATACCCGTGTACGTGTAGACATGGCCTTAGGGTGGGTCTCTGAGCTACAATATTACAAAGGAAAAAAACAGGGTTTTTTTGTGGAACAACTCACAGGGCTCTTTTTCAAAGATGGCTTTTTAGATAACCAAAAGTTCTTTCAAGGCATTTCTCAAAGAACCAACTGTGGCAGAAACATTTTTTACAAGAGTGTAACAGAGCATTTCTCTGCATGATAGTAAAGCAGAAAATGTGATCTGTGCAAATGTTAATGTTAAATAAAAAAGAAAGTTAATTCACTGGTTGTTTAACAAAAAATTATAAATACAATAACTAATATCTAATATGTAATGGATTTAACAGCTCATAATTAAACTGTACTTAAGAAAATGCTAGTGAAATATAGTTTTGAGCTACCACTAGAGTGCCCACTAACTTCAGGCAGGTTCAGGCAAAGGTGATGGCGGCCATTGCATGGAGCAAAGTCAAGCAGCACGGCAAACATCAACACAGTGGCCTGTAAAATGTAGATAAGCTCAGGAAACATTTTTGCCTTAGCCGATTTTGTTTTCCCCCAGCACACTTCAATTTGGTAAAGAAAAGATACGGCTAACTGCCACGATCTTATCACAAGGAGAGCACATAAACTGGACAAAGAGAAATTTCCAAACGGCTTGTTATAAGAGGCCAGTGTTGATCTGTTCCAAGAGGACTCTCATTCTTCATAAAATTGGCCTTGCCTCAAAATTTCCATTACACCTGTAGCATAGTTTTTTATTTTAATTAGCATGTTTATGATGCCATGCTTTGTATCTCAGACAGAAAACATGAGGGGAACATAAATAAGATTTTTACAGAAGTCTTGAGAAACTGGGGCCAAAGAAGAATTTATTGTTTACATGTCATTATATGTCATGCTGCCAAAAAAATATTTCACAGTAAAATATTATCTTTTTATTGATGAGTCAACACAGAAAAGGGATGAGGTCACAAAAAATGAGGTCACATAAGTCACATATGTAGGTCAATTATGTCAATTGAGCAACATATGTCTATTATATCTGTCCATTATTTCTACTTTTTAATCTTATTTAATCTAAAATGTCTCAAGCATTTAATATCATTTTCTAGTAACTGACAAAAACTAAAGGAAACAAATTATAAATGAGATAATAATTATAAAAATAAGAGTAAATGCTTATATTGAGACAAAACAAAACTGAAAATGGGGCAACACACTTATTTATATTATTTACATGTAAACATAAGCAAATAAAGCAAAAGATCTATACCTTGAAACAAGATTAATATTTAAGTTGCTAAAATTGTTTTGCGGTGTTTCTTATTTTTTGCTTAGTTTATTTGGTTTATGAAACCTTATTAAGTAAAATGTGTTTGCCCCACTAACAGTTGTTTTGCCTTGCTTTTACATTGTTTTAATATTTCCTCTGGCTTAATGTGATAACATGTATCATTTATATATACTTGTATTTAAGTATTTAATGTTTAACATAATTCTGTAGGTCTGCATTTTAGTAACTCAATTGGGAAGTCACATTGCAGTTTTACTGTCAATTACTGTAATGCAAATAGTAGCCAGTAATTTACTGTGCTCTTTTACTTTTAGTATCTATCTTTTTACAATGATAGATACTACTTTTCTTAACATGTGCCCATGCACATCAGGCACATTTTTAATATTTTTTTAATATTTTGCCTAAAATTGATCCTAATTCATCCTCTCCTTTTATTCAAATTAGTCTTAAGACATAAGAACTTAAGATATACATTCTTCCTGCTACCCCCCCCCCCCCCCACCTTCATTTTTTCCCCAAATTTCACAGCATGAGGTCACAGAGGAGCGATTTAGCCTCCGGTGCAGGCTAATTAAAAAATACGTTTGATAATGACTCATTATGCAGAGGGGAGAGTGTGTTCCCTTGAGTGTCATTTCCCTTCAACATTTTATTCAGGGCAGTGACAGGACTCAACTTGAATATTAATGACTTATTGGCAAACAGGTGAGGTAATGTCATAAAGATTTTTTTTAACACTACCACATAGATCAATGAAGGACTACTTTAGATCAATGAAGGAAACTTTATACCACACAGTAGAACTTAAAGCCAAATTAGACGCATTCAAGAAAACCGTATGTATATATACTGATGGAACGCAAGCCTGCCATCTAATTAAATGTGCTCAAGCATATCCAAGTAGCCCTAAGAAATTTAATTGAATGTGTCCAAGTATAACGCACAGTATGTATATGTGCTATTGGAAAGTGTGTCATCATCTATAATCCAGCCTCTATGTTAAATAACCTTATGGATGAAATGTCACAGAACTGGGTGTTCCTTCAAATAATGTATCAATTATGCAAGGTTCTATGAAATTTGAGCCTTTACATCACACAGTATTGATACAATAAAGGCATGGGTCAGATGCAGCACCCCCTATGGATTTAATTTCATGAAATGAGTTTTGCGTTGATGTTATTCTTTTTTTTCCATTTTTTTAAATTGAATTTTTCAATGACATGAAAATTGACAAGAAAACATTTTCAGCATAAATTAAAAGTCAAACATAGAAGAGAAAAAAGGACCCCCCCTCCACCAAACAAAAATATATATATATGCAGCAAATAGTCAAACATGTTGGTCACCTAATGTTAAAATTAAATCAGATACAGAATTGTCATGACACAAATACAACAGACAACATTCCAAACCCATCAAGGCTACAAAATATAAAAATAAATCTTAAATACTCAGGGCTGTTTGCAAACCCTAATTTTTGAACATTTGCAAAAAAAAGGACCCCATAGCTTATTAAACTTGTGCAGTGAACCATTCAGTGTATATCTTATCTTTTCAACTTCGGCAAAAAACATCCTTAATCCATGAGGAGTGAAAGGGAGGAACAGAAGACTTCCACCTCAGCCAAATCAACTGTCTAGCTAGTAAAGTAACAAATGCCACAAAATCTGATTTATATTTTGGAAGTAGTAGATTAGAGGGCAAAACCCCAAATAGTGCTGCGAGTGCTACTGGTTCAAGTTGAACCGCAACACAGACGGAAATTGAACTAAATACCTGCAGCCAATAGGCATGTAAAGTAGGGCATGACCAGAACATATGAATATGAGCAGCCGGAGCTTGGTGACACCTCTCACAAGTAGGGTCAACATCATTATAATCTTGGAAAGCCTGGCCTCTGTGTCTAATAACTGCAGTGGGCTGGGCTAGGACTTCAGTTCAGACAATAAATATCATAACAGTCACAAATTGTGAAAAAAACACCTTTTCAATAATGCAAATTTTGCTAGCGCCCCTATGTGATTTGAATAGTATGTCAGCACTAAACATCATCATACATTAAGGTTTTATCCATCTGAGATTAAAGGTGGACATTGGAACACACATTTGTTCCTGTATGTAGCATGTTTATAGTGATTCCTTCAATAAAGAGTCCTGGTACAAACCTGCTGGTGCTGGTACATACCATCTGACACAAATCCACTGGGTTAGGCTACGAGAAGTTCTCGAGTTTTCCTTACAAAATTGGTCCCACCCATTGGAAATCAAAACATGACTGGGTGCTTCCACTGTCTGTTGCTACTTATGCTGGTAGTTAAGCTGCAGGTGGTGTTGGAAACTGGGAAATACTGAAACCTGATGCACTTTTATGATGTCTATGTGCCTTAGTACACAAAGGAAAAAGGAGGACAGGTATTCTTTAGACCTCTAGGCATGGTGGGGGTATCTTTGAACAAACACCTAGATTTACTAAATAACCACCTGGCTTTAATCTGACACCAGTGCCTGAAAGCCTAACCACTAAGCGAGCTCATCTAAGCTACATGTGTCTAGAAACCACAGAGAAAAATTCTGTAATTTAACTAAATACAGCTGTATTATACTGAATATCTTAGGCCTTTTTTTTTTACTGAATAACTCAATGATATTCAAAGCCTTGTGTCTTTGTGCTGATTAAACCTTTGAAAATGTTATGCAGTTTTACAACATATAATAACTTAAGCCTTGATGCTAACAAATTTACAATAGCCAAACTCTTTAGGCCTTTATACTGATTAATGCTATAATATCCAACAAATTTACCTTTTGTTTCCTATAAACTTGTAAAATAGAATATAGCTTCATAAATTTGGTAACTTGAGCCTCTACACAACATACTGCTATAATCTTCATTGTAGCTATATAACATACAATAAATTTGTCTCTTTGTGTTGACTAACTTTAGAATATCCAAAACTTTTTTGGCCCTTTTGCCAAAAAACTGTATGTCAAAAGCCAACTTGAAAGTATACAGAAAATTGACATTGTGCAATGAATAAGACTGGTCAGAGTCCGTTTTTCTTTTTCTCAGTATCAGTATGCACTGTCGGTAAAAGGCAATCAGACAGAGGCAGTGTGATGCTATGGGTAATGTTCTGCTGGAATATTACTATGACACATACCACATTCCTAAACATTGTTGCAGAACGAGAATACCCCTTCATATCAACCCCAGTTCGCAACCTACAGGATATAAATGATCTGTTGCCAACATCTTGGTGCCAGACACCACAGCCTTCAGCGGTCTTGTGGACTTTGCCTTGGTGGGTTGGCTGAAGCAATAGTGACCTACACAAAGTGGGTGGATTTATTGTTATGGCTCATCTGTGTCTTTCCCTAAATATTTCCTCACCACAACATGATTTTACAGTAGTGTTTTGGAAACACGTTGAACTACAAGTGCTTTTAAGAGCCATAAGAATGAAAATTCAGGGGCTACTGTTAGAAATAAAATCTAAGGATAAAAATATGTAATTTTAGGCCCAGAACACAGGCAAAAGCTTCTGCTAAGGACATAAATATATCAAACACGGATATGGACCCAAATGCAGAGAACAACAATAGGAGGTTTTATTGCAATAGAAAGTCTGCAAAGAAAAAGGCAAAAATCAGAAAACCCAGAAAATCAAGTCAAAGTCAAAGCCAAAAGCAGTCAAAGTCAAGGCCATTAGCCAAAAGGGTAATCCAAGGTCCAGAAACGGGTCAGAGAAGCAAGGAGAATAAACACAGTCCAGAACACAGAGAATACGCTCGGTAACAAGGCAGGGCTTATTATACTTTGCAAAGGTAGATTGTCCTGAAGGTCTATATATAATACCTGGGAGCCTAGTACTCCTGATCTCCACTTTATGGGCCTGTATAAAATCCTGGAGTGGTGATCTGGAGAGGGCTGTCCGGTAGCACCTGACTGGGATTTCACCTCTGATATATATAGGATATCAAAGGAAACGCAAACATTTCTGTGCTATTAGAGCAGATGAATGTAATTAAAATGTGGTATCTCTGCAATGCTGCATATTTCCCCTGTGGTGAGAGGGAGGGAGAGAGAGAGAGAGAGAGAGAGAGAGAGAGAGAAAGAGAGAGAAAGAGAGAGAGAAAGAAAGAGAGAAAAAGAGAGAGAGAACGCGACATAAGTGTATTGGTGCTTGTGTGTTTGAGGCTTTGCTTTTCCAGAGAGATTTTGAAGAGATCGAAAATTACTCAAGAACATAGTAATGAAATATTGTTGTATGTTGCTTTTATTCTCTTCGTCCTTCAGGAAAGCCTGTGTAAACACACACACACGCATACCTTCTTCTACATGTACCAACCTTTATAGCCTGCAGCTCATCTTTGGGCGTTTATGCAGTGGACAAGAATATGCACTGGTGCCTGATGATTTGATTACATAAAATATCCTCAGTGTCATCTGGAAAGTTTTATTCCATGGGTATCTAGTGACTATTCCCAGGATGTACAAAACTAAATTGCATGCTGGAAAAATCCATTACTGGGATTTGTGGGAGCCATAATTACTTTCCATGAATTAAGAAGAGCTATGCTTCTTACCTAAAAAGCCTTTGCAAAGCCAAAACTCAAGAACTTAATGCTGGTGCCATCATTTTCTTCAACTGACCTGTCAGTGCTCTGCTCACAAATTGCTGACTTTCATAGCACATGTTTTCAATGTTGGACAAGCTTGGAGAAACACCTACACTTTTACCTAATTAGAAACTGCACTATAAAAATTGCAGATGAATCAAGTGTTTTAAAGCACCCTTTAATACCCTGTTCTCACAGTTGTATTTTTTGGTTAAAATATCAAATGTTGCAGTATTCATAGCATCTTCAGATTACCAAATTAAATCACCACAACTGGCATACAAGTTTGCTTGAGTTACGTTTCTTTGCAAATAATAAGAAATGCGATTACTTCCAATGAAATGCAAACAGAACAAGTTTTATATTTTTGCCCAGTCGTACCTGGGCAGTTCTTAGATTACAGGCACTTTCAGTTCGTTTGGTCATATTATTAAAGGTTTAGTTTTGAACAATTCTCTCTTTCCTCTCTTTCTCCTTTTTTTGTTAAATGAATAAAACCAAAAGCAATAAAAGCACCTTAGAAACATTTTACTATTATGTTTTTCTTAGTTTTCAACATTTTCATAGGCATCTATCACTTTTTTTGTCCTTGTCCCACACACAGGCTTCCAAAATTCAGCTATGAAAATTAAGTAAAAAATATCACTGATGGGAATGACAGAGAGTATAGAAAACTGATCCGGGATTTTGTAGACTGGTGCCCGCAGAACTACCACCAGAGCAACACTGGAAAAACCAAAGAGCTGGTGGTGCACTTCCGCAGGCACAAACATCCTCCACCGCAACCACTGAATATACAGGGTATGGACATTGAGGCTGTGGAGAGCTACAAGTACCTTGGTGTTCATCTGAACAATCAAGTAAAGTAAAGTAAAGTCACGCCCCAGTCCCCAGTCACGCATGAACACACCACCGAAATTCTTTCTCTGCATTTAACCCATTTAACCCAAGCATTTACATTTACATTATGGCATTTAGCTGACGCTCTTATCCAGAGCGACGTACATCAGTGCTCAAGTAGTCCACTGTAGTAGTCCATCTGTTTCTTAAACCTGTAAAGCTATACTTAAATCAACGTCCACTATTCAACCAAGTTACTGCAGGCTAGGTACACTTAAACAACACCTGTGAAAGAAAAGTCAGAAGTTAAGACAAAAGTAAGGAAGGGGATATCATATTCATTGTCATATTCCAGAACGTGCACTGTCATATTCCATATCATATTGGATTTATTATTGTTACATCACCCGCTGCTACACTATACATGCTGCTTATTACTCTGTATACATAACTCTTTCCATTCTGCTCACTGTTTTACATTACTGTTTACATTACTCTGATGAATCTGTTTACATTACACTATGCACATTACTCTGTTCAGTCTGTTTACACTACACTACATTACTCTGGTCACTCTGTTAAATTACTCCATTTACATCACTCTGCTCGTACTGCTCTGGTTTACATCGCTGTGCTAATATGGCACAATGCACCTTATCATTTCATTTGCACATTGTACATATTGCTGCTACATTTATATAAATACATATAAAAACCTCAAATTTTATTAGCTTATATATTTTATCTCAAACTTGTGGTGCTCCTTGTTTAAGTTAGCTACTTCATTTGTGGTTTAGAATTTTTTGTCTAAAATTTATAATTGTACTTACATTTATACTTCTATCTACTTGTACTCATTTCTTTACTTTTATTGTGTTTCAGAAAATTCCAGGGTTTTTTTATTTAAAATCTACTTATTGTTTATAATGTTTGCACAGTCAAAAAGGAGCGGTTCAGGATACACTTGTATGACTATGCATGTGACAAAGAATCTTGAATTTTGAGTTGGTTTTTTGGTTTGTTTGGGTTTTTTTTTTTTTGAGAAATAAGCAAGTGGAAATGAGAGGCACAGTTAGTCACCAAGGTGCTCTTTGAAGAGGTGGGTCTTCAGACGATGCTTGAAGACTGTGAGGGACTCTGCAGATTTGATCAGAAGAGGGGGTTCGTTCCACCACTGGGGGGCCAAGATTGAGAAGAGTCTTGATGCATGCCTTCTTGTGCTGATATATATGGTGGTGCATGTCCATTCTTGGCCTTGAAAGCAGGTTTTAAGGCCACAGGGAGCCAGTGAAGGGTCCTTAGTAAAGGTGTGGTGTGTGTGAACTTTGGAACATTGAAGACTAACCTCGCAGCTGCATTCTGAATCAGCTGAAGTGGTTTTGTTACCTTCAGTGAAAGTCGAGTCAGTAGAGAGTTGCTGTAGTCCAGTCTGGAGATGACCAGAGACTGGATGAGTATCTGCATAGCTTTCGTGGTGAGAAAGGGTCAGGGTCTTCTGATGTTGTAGAGAAGGTATCTGCATATTCTGGAGATCTGGTCAACCTGCAGCGAGAAAGACAGATCTTTATCTAGCATAACACCAGGATTTCTTACCTTCTTTGAAGGGACCGTAACCAAGTTCCCAACAGAAATGATGAGGTCGTGGCTTGGTGAAGGGCTCCCTTTAATGAAGAAAAGCTTGGTCTTGCTGGGTTTTCAGCTTGAGGTGGTGGGCCGTCATCCAAGAGGAGATGTCAGCCAGACAGTCTGAGATGTGGGTTGAGGCCTAGTTGTCACTGGAAGGGAAAGAGCGAATAAGTTGCGCATTATCAGCCTAAAAGTGATAGGAAAAACCATGTGAGGGATCCACCAATGAGGGACACCTGCGGAGCAGTGTGTGGGGATAGTACTTTGCTCAAAGGTACCTCAGTGGTATCACTACAATATTTTTGGCAACATGTGCCATATTACAGGTACATATATATCATGAATATATGTATATGTACTTGTATGACTAGGTTATAGGCATGCTGGCGAGACTGACACCGCTCCGTCTGGCATGTTTTTATTTGGCTTTTTTTTAAATTATGGTTTATTGTAAATATTCATCCTTTCAATACATAGTGTTGTACTATTTGTAACTATTTTTTACCACGGCGAGAACAAAGCAGACCGCCCGCAAATCCACCGGTGGGAAGGCACCCAGGAAGAAGCTGGCCACAAAGGCGGCTCGTGAGAGTGCTCCGGCCACCGGCGACGTGAAGAAACCTCACTGTTACAGGCCCGGCACCGTGGCTCTGAGAGAGATCTGCCATTACCAAAAATCCACGGAGGTACTGATCCGCAAGCTGCCCTTCTGGAGCCTGGTGCGTGAGATCGCTCCTGACTTCAAGACCGACCTCCGCTTCCAGAGCTCCGCTGTCATGGCCCTGCAGGAAGCCAGCGAGGCTTACTGCTGTTCAGCCCGGCTTACTTGGTGGGTCTGTTCGAGGACACGAACCTGAGCGCCATCCATGCCAAGAGAGTCACCATCATGCCTAAAGATATTCAGCTGGCCTGCCGTATCCGTGGAGAGTGGCTTTAACTAACTGTGCTTAAGGTCCCCAATGTGGAACGCCCTCCCTGAACATCTGAGGAGAACACAATCTATTGCCTGCTTAACAAAAGAACTTTAAACATTTATTTGTAATATAATTTACTCTTAAAAATGATTATAAACTCTTCTTAATTTAATGTATGTATTCTTTAACTTTTATAACGTCTGTAAAGTGACCTTGAGAGTCGTGAAAGGTGCTTATAAATAAATTTTATTATTATTATTATTATTATTATTATTATTATTATTATTATATGTTAGGGCTTTAACACAAAAGTCAACTAGTCGTGTGTTTTTTCCTCTCTCTCTTCCCTCGCTTGTGTACACAATGCAGTCACTGCCTCTGATTGGCTTACGCAGACGCTTACGCGTTCCTTGGTTTAACCAATTATTATAGTCCTTCCATAAAAGGGGCTGTACCGTTGGCGCGAGTGGAATCTAAACACGAGACCACAACAAGGCCAGAGGCATGCTGCAGAGAAGAGATAGACACACAAACAACACAGTGACCTGCACAACCTGCAAGTCGGTGTTAAAGTACAGTAACAGTACCGGCGTTCTGCACCGCATCTGAAACGCACCACTAGCTAACATGGCTAACGCTAGCACTGCAGGGTGTCATCCTGCCGCGGCTTGAACGGTTCCCACTCGCTGTTGTACACTTAAATTTACCAGAAAAATCAAGGTATTAGTCTTTGTTTTGTTTTGTTTAATTGTCATATTAACTGTTAACGTTACAGAGAACTTTTAATAAAAGTTGCTCAATGTTGGACGCCTGTGATGTCATCAAACGATTAGTCGACTCGACTTCGACTTTGCTGACCGACTAGTTGACTTGAAAACATTTGGAGTCGTTAATGCCCTAATATATATATATATATATATATATATACACATTCATGATTGAGGTTGAGTTTGGGATAGGGGCAGTTTTATTACAGAGACATCGGAGGCTGACCGTAATTATAAGTTGTGGGTTAAGCATTGGTTGAAAGGGGCTCGCTAGCCTTTCTTGGTATTCACTGACCACTGAAACCTCAAACACTTCCAGCAGTCAAAATGCCTTAACTCGTGAGAATCCCGGTGGTTGATGGTTGTTTTTTATTTTGAAATAACATCTCCCTTTGTCAAAAAAAATGGGAAAGCAGATGCTTTTTTCCCAGCTTTATCTAGCAGCAGCCAAACCTCCAGAACCAGAGCCAATTCTGTCCACTCTGACTGTGTTGGTGGCCTCAATTACATGGAGCCTTGCAAAAGAAATAGCACTAGAAGTTTGATAGCTCCCAGTGCCCCAGGGCTGGCCGCTGCATGTGCCGAGTGCCTTCACGGACCCGTAACAGAGTGGGCTCAACATCCCACTCCAATAGTAAGACTGAACGTACCATCCAGGAGCTCATCAGGTTCCTCTGGGCTTATTGCCATAGTCAGCAGGAATGTTATCACAAGTCAACCCTGTTTCATATAAATTGCAGCTCCCTCTGCATATGTGCATTCACCCTACGTTTCATGTTTCCTTACTCAGGCCGATGGTTCAGCGATCCCTGCATGATTTTAAAAATTATGCAAAAATGTAGGAGATGCTAATTGAGCTATAATTACTTCTTGCGGTAATAGCAAGTCAACTCTCATGATGCATTAAGACAGCTGGTAAATTTTACTTGGAAATTTTCTTACATTTTGTTAAAGTTTGATCATTCTAAAATAATGTCTCTAAGATTATGGTGCTGCCATTTAACCACTCATTTAAATTTTAAGAAAGCAAGTAAATTCCCAAGTGTGGAATATTTGGGCCTGCTCCTTCTGAATACTTTCCCCTGCTCTCTCCCTCTCTATCTCACTCCCTCTCGTGCGCACATACACACACTACATGGATGCTAATAAAACATGTAGAGGGTGTCATCATTAGCCAAAGGTCCATAAGCCAATCAGTGTAATGAGCACTCCAGGGAGAGAGAAGAGGTGTGGTTGCTCTTTCACTGTGAATATGTACAGAGAGGTGGGGGCAGCACAGAAAGGGAGCAGGAGAAAGAGAAAGAGTGGGAGGCAGAAAATAAACTTGAAGCAGCATGAAAATACAAAGATCCGCTTTAACAGTAAAACCACCTGTGTATCATTGTATAGCTCCTTCTTGTGCTGTAAAAAAGCTCTGACCAGTCAAGATAATGGACTCCATGAGACCTCTGAATATGTGCTGTGTTATCTGGCACCAATACATTGGGAGCAATGTGATGATTTAGTTTATGACCTGAATATGCCGTTGTTATTCTAAGTGCTCAGTGACAAGATGGATCTTCAGTTTGAAGACAGCAAAGGTCTCAGCAGTTCTGACGTTCAGAACCACCACTTCGGTGCCAAGGCTGAGAAAAGTCTTGCGGTACTTCTTCAACTTTTGAGAAAAGGGCTGTTCTTGATGCTCGAAGAGGTCAAGCTGTGACCTGTGGTCTAGTAAGTGCTGATAGGTACGATGGAGCTGGAAGATTTTCGGCTTAGTAGACGAGCATCAGAGTTTTAAATCTAATGCAAGCAGCAACAAGAAGCTAGTGAAGGATTCGCAGTAGTGAAGTGGCATGTGAGAATTTTGAATTGTATTTAAAATATACAAAAGAAGACCACACATGCTGCAACATTCTAGATCATCTGTAGAGGTCTTCAGAGGAAGGCCAGCTAGGAGTGAGTTACAGTAATCCAGTCTTGAGATGACAAGTGACTAGACAAGTATCTGAGTGACATCAGTGATGAGGAATAGACTAATTCTCCTGATATTAGAAAAAAGGTGTATGCAAGTGCAGGAGCGATTGTTAATATTAGATGAAAACGAGAGCTCTTAATCGAAGAGAACATCTAGATTGTGTGCTTTTGATGTGGAAGTGAGGACAGCATTTACAAAAGGTCAGGTTTTGAGGATGCATCCCCTGGGATGTATAGGAACAGCCTTTTGCTTATGAAGTGCCCTTATATGGTGGATGTTTCTGATCGAGTGTAGCTAGTTATTCTTAAGACCAGGGATGAAATAAGCTGCTTCAACATGGAATTAATACACGTAATTACACGTGAAGTGATTTTGCTTTTGAAACAATGAGTGGACAAGCACTTTCATTGTTTTGCTAACACTCCAGTCAACAAACATTGTGCCACATTCAAGCACCTGGTTGGAGGTGCCAGTTTTTCATGCCATCAGATGCACTACACTGAAAATGAAACATTAAAAATATTTGCATTAAAGCTGTGTGTTGAATTGTCTGCTGATGTAGTGACAATGGCCTTTGCAGTTCTTGCAGATGGCTGCAGTATGAGCCAGTTGACCAGTCATGAGGTTTTTACTGTGTACTGTGAGCTTTCAGTAGGTGTTTCTGAGAGTGTATTAATCAAAATGTTCAAATGTTCATGGATTTTTTTATGGGCTCCAAGTAAAGTTTTGTCTGGAGGCTGATTGTTACATCTAATTTTAATGCACTTTACAGAATTTATTTTGTAGTGCTTCCAAACAATCTGGGTTTGCCTCAGCAAATCCTTGATTATGTCATTTTAGCCAAAATACAATCATTTGGAGTCTGCAGTCGAAGTACTGTTTTGATAGCTGGTGTTCATTGTATGTTTTGGAAGAAATGTTATTATTCAGCCAACTGCCTTTCACCAGTAGGGGGCCATCTAATCTACAGGACTAGGTTAGGTTAAATGTGTTTTCGTGGTGGTAAATGCTGCTACCACCAATCTCGCCTCTCGTGCTTTGTCTCCAAACCATCCGACCTGAGCTATCCCTGTAATAAAGTCATTCTTAATCATGTCCATCCTCTTCACTCCCAGCAAAAGTCTTAACATCTTTGATTCTGCCACCTCCAGCTTTGCTGCCTATCTTTTCATCAGTGCCACTGTCTCCAACCCATAACCAAGTCAGCACTGTATGTAGAAAAATCCAATATAAGGCATGTGGATTCAAATCCACCTAAGGTGGAGGCCTCAGCACCTGTCCTTTGGCAGAATGTACCCTCTTGGTTGGTGTGTATTGTGGTTTATGTGGCCTATATTCAAGATCCATTTAGCCTTTGTGTCAGCTCTGTCTCATCTTAGTATCACCTGTATTTGGTGTCATCAGAATGTTGACTAGATCATTTTTGGTCTTGCAGTATTGTTTTAGGCCATTGTGTGCTGTTACACATCACAGTGGAATTAACATATACACTGATCCTTTTTAAAATTCTTTAATAGTATAGTGGTCACTATTGTTTTGATTTATTAAAATGAATCAATGAACACATTATGTTCTACAGTATAAACATGCTTTTTGTTATTAAATTTAAGATTGTAATGCATTATGCTTGTAATCTGAATAGAGCTGCTGCAGACAAGCTCATTATAAAAAAACAAATATACATATCACATGATTCTGTACGAAACACCCTTTAAGCACCCTCAAGGTTTCCTTCGCTATCAATCTAAATTGAGGTTTGAACTTTGAGGAGGATCTCAGGGCTTAGGGTGGTATTTAGGACTGAGCTTAAAATATTAAGATGGGGGGGGGGGCTCAGGTAACCTAAGTTCTAATGTTTGGTTGAACTCTACCAATGAAACAGAAATAACCTACAGAAACCTGGTTATGTACAAATGTAAAACACTAGTGATGAGGCTAAGTATCCCAGTAACATTGCTGCAGTTTAGTTTAAATTTAAAGGTAGCTCTTTGCCAGTATAGCTGAGCTGCCCCGGTAATGTAGCTTGAAATGGAACTGCAAGTGATTTAGCTCCTTTCAGTGCATTTGGGCTGAGTTGGAGTGTCAGTTATCTGACCTCACTAACGCTGTCATGGATGAATGCAATCAAATTGTCACAGCAATCTCCAGCATCTAAAGCCTTCCCAGAAGAGCAGAGGCTTTTACTGCAGCAAAGAGAATGGAATGAGAAAAAGGCTGTTTTGGAAGTAGTTTGTCCTCCAGCAAACCAACAAAATAGCTTATCTGAATGTTGGGCACGTAAGCTTATGCTGAAAAGTGGAATACTGGTGTTTTTGTGCGTGTATGAGCATGTGTGCTGAGGTTATCCTGATTCTGCTCTTTTAACAAGATATTAACTTTGGGATATGTAGACAGAAAAGGAGTCAAGTCATTCAGTATCTCTCTCTATCTTTCTCTCTCTCTCCCTCTTATTATCAGCCCCCTTCATTCATAATTAAACATGCAAAAACCCCAAGTAGACAACTGCAGGGGAACAAGGGCTTGGGTTGCCATGGAAACAAAGCACATTGGAGAACTTCAGAGAATGAGCACGCCAGCATTCATGCCAAACCCCTGGGAGCAGGGTATACTGATTTTAGAAGGAAGTGGCAGAGAAAAGAGAAAAGGCTGTGCGCCCAGACTTGCTCTCAGTCACGCCTTTAAAGTGACACACATGCATGCAGACCTGAAAGAAATATGAAATATGCTTAAAAGAAGGGGATATTCAGGGTGCAGATGGAGGTGTTATGAAGGCGTGAGAACCATCTCCGGGATCCCTTTAAGACTGCTTCCATTCATTATTTTAATACTTTAGGCAGCTAACGCCACTCTTATGTTGCCAGTTTAGAAGCAGTAATTCACTTATGGGCCACTTTACGAGGGTGGCTCAGGTACAGTGCATCACCCTTCACAAACAGATACACGGCACTACCAAAAATAGTTGCAAATGAGATGTAAATGATTATGTTACGCAAAAAAATACTTTAAAAAAGCAGTTGCTAAGATTTTGCTTTGTTTTGCAGTGTAAAATAGATAAAAACATAAATTATGCTTTTTAATAATAATAATACATTTTATTTATAGGCGCCTTTCTGGCACACAAGGACACCGTACAATAAAAAAAGTGCAACAAACAGTAAAACCATAATAACAGACAAGATTAAAAAGCATATAATTTAGACCAAAAAAAACAACACCAAAAATTTTTTGTGTTGTTATTATGATTTTATATTTCAAATCTTGAACATGACTTAAGAAGAGTTTGTTAAAGTTTAAGGGAAGTTTAAGGGGGCTGGTTACTTTTTTACATGGGCAATTGATGTGCTGCAAAACGTTTTTTCTTTAATAAATGGTTAATTAAAAAAATGTGTCTCTTTGTTTTCACCATGTCCTGTTACATTTTGTATGAAGATCTGAAACCATTGAGTGTGACAATTATGGCCAAATGTATAAAATACATGGTTTATTGAAAAGATTTGAGATGATTTTACTTGCCAAGATATCATTTTTTGCACTGATGGTTTAGGAATGGTCCGTCAACCAAAAATATGCAGTTCTATAGTCAGGAGTAAAGGTGTTACAGTGGTGTTCCAAGCCTGACTGGTATAGACTGCATGTGGGTCCACCAATCAGCTTGTCTGGAAATAGATGTCAGCAGCGTATGTAGCATCCATCAGGCTTTTACAATCAGCACACGACCGGGTGCAATACTAAAGAAGCCTCACCCAGCAACTCAATGTCAAAGCCATAAAGATAAACAAAACTCCAAAAGACTTCAGTGCAGTATGGAAACCTGCTGCTACATCAGATCAGGCCCAGTTCCAGAACAAAGTCACTGAGGGTGCATCAATACATGTTCATGATCATATGACCCAATGTCCATTAACTTAATCTACTGGACTATTCAGAGGGGCCCTTCAGAGAAGGCCAAATTATTTCTGGTTACTAAATAATATGTTTCTGTTATTTTTACACATTACTTCATTTATTTATTTGATTAAGTTTTGGTAGGAAACAATAGGATTAAATACAGTGGTGCCTTGACTTACGAGTTTAATTCGTTCCGTGACGCAGCTCATAACTCAAATTACTTGTATGTCAAATCAATTTTCCCTATTGAAATGAATTGGAATGCCATTCATCCGTTCCGGACCTCATCAGGATCAGGATTTTTTGTTATGTATTTTTAAATAAGAAAAATGTGCTAATAAATAATGAATATTGTATGAAAACACAATACAATAGAATGTACTTGTCACGGGGAGAGTAAGGGAAAGGTAAGAGGAGGACGCACTCAGCAGTAGGGTTACGGGTTTTAATAAAACAAAATAGAAAACAAGGGACACAGAACAAACAAGGAACATGACAAGAACAGAACGGGAC
>JBBIGA010000083.1:26148675-26163771 GCA_037576975.1 Alestes dentex | reverse complement strand
TATATATTCCATGCATTCTAGTGGTAAATCATTAAGAAAAGTATAATTAACTAATTTTGTAACAAATTTTCAGAATCAGTATCAGAAAACCTTATTGATCCCGGAGGAAATTGCTTAAATATTAACGTAAATTATGCTAAATTTCCATATGAAATATAACTGTATATTTTTACTGTATTTTTATTACTGTAAATTAAGTTAATTTATTACTGTATTTACCCTGCTTGTACCAAAGAAAACAACAGAGCATACCAAAGAAAACGTGCGTGCATGAATTACAGTTCAGTCTATATAGGGGTAACATCGGAATTTTACGTTCTAGCACTGCGGGAGACAGCAGTTCAGTGTACACTGTACAGTACGGATACAGGTTTACCTTTACATTTTCTTTAAGAGCAATGTATTAAGCTGAGTTTAAAATGAAATTAAAGTATTTGGGAGCATATTTGGGGCATAATTAGGGTTTGGACGATAAAATAGGCATTTGTAGGCTTTTTTTAAACCACATCACAAATTTGTGGTTTTTCAAAATTCACGGGTGGTTTTGGGAATGTAACCCCGCAAATTTCGAGTATCGTACCGTATTGTACAGTATTGTTCGGTGGAGCAGAGTGAGAATGCTGCAGCGTGCTCGAGTTGGTACCAGCAGACCTGGGCTCAACCTTGGAGACAGCAGCTTGCGGAGCAACAGATGTTGAAGATGTCTGCTTTTTAATTAGCCACCTATGCAGCTTTTGGTGTTAACAACCAGAAAATAAAAAAGAACTAAACGTATGTGCTGTTTTAATTAAAGAATGTGGTCATCTTCAAAACGTGCTGCAAAATGCATGACGAAATGAACCGTGTGAGCAGCAGCACGGTGCTGTCTAGTGGAGGATGCACTGAGGAACACGCTCCCTACTCAAACGGGCCACTAGGAAAGTAGTTCAGTTTTGAAAACCAAATGTTTTATTTTTTTCTCCAGAGTTTTCATTGGACAGACAAGGCATTTTTCAGGGTGGTCACGCCCCTGCTTCCAAGCAAATGGGGTGCCAAAATATACGTGCAAAGCCTTGTGTGAAGTGTATGCATGTAATCAGGATGTGTGGCTAAGCTGTTTCTTATGTGCTGTGAGATGTGCTGTTGGGGCGTTTTGCTTGATCTAACCTATTTTTAGTCCAGAGCAAGGAAGCAAACATAATGACTGTGTATGTAAAAAGTGGAGTCAGCAAAACAAAACCCATTTTCCTCACTTTTTCATAATAAGTGGTTAATATGGTGCTCCCATGTATTGAAAGTTCAACACTTTACAGAACTGCAATATGGCAAACAATTCAATAATACAACTTTTAATACTTTCAGTGCCTTCATTTCCTTAAATAATTAAGTTGGCACCAGGTTTACATTGTATTTTATGTACATTCTTAAAAATAAAGGTGCTGAAAAAGATTCTGAAGAGCTTCCCTGACATCCTTTACAATAAATGGTCCTTTAGACAATAATATATAAGAAGAACCTTTTTAATACACAGGTTGTGAACCAATTAAAGGAATCATATTTAAATCCCAAGAGGCATTTAGGAACCTTTACCTTTAGAGGCTTATTAATAAATTAAATTGTGCATGCTGATTTGAAAGAGACATGTCCAATAAAGTTATTTAAGCTAATTAGGTTCATTATTATTGTATTTAATTTTTAAAAAATATTGTATGGTAGTGAGTATTGTGAGTACAAATGGTCTCTAAATTCTGATACTGTTTTTTCTTGTTGCTGGTTTTAGAAAAATACAGATATTACTGAACATTTTAGGACTAAATGGAGACAGATGATTCGCTGTGGCGACCCCTGAAGGGTAAAGCCGAAAGAGAAAGAAGAAGACAGATATTACTGAACATTCAAAAGTAACTCAATTCTTTTTTATTTATTATGCATCATGCCTCATTTTTATTCTCATTTTTCTTTACAGGGTCCAGAGGGTCAGAAATGAAGCTTTTGAACAGAAAATTCACCACCAGCTTTTTAATGGGCATGGAGTGGCTTGGACTTCCGGTCTAAAGTGAAGTTGTGCACAATCAAATCTCAAAGCTTAACTGGACTTCTAGCACAGATGACACATCCTACATACACTAAATTCAGCCATTACTGAAAAACACTGATCAGCCATGAAAATTGCTTGCAAGTGGACATTCAATCTGTGGCAGGCCTGACAAGTGAAAAACTCTCAGTAAATTCCACTTTAACACCAAACAGCAGTTGATCATTACATCCAACAGCCTTGTTCTTACTTTTTTGTGAATTACTACTTAACACCGTATCTGAGCTACCACCTGACTAAGTCATGAATGAAGCACATTTATCCAACTCAGCTTGGCCAAGTGTCAAGGGAGGAGGTATGGTGACCAGTGCCTTACTTTGGTGGACTGTGGCTGTTGCATTTTTTTCATTTTCATGGGTGCCTGTTGCTCAGGCTGATTGTTGGCTGATTGAAGGGGAGAAGGGTTTTGTTTGGCTGGCAATCTGCAGCCAGAACCAACCACCATACGAAGCCATCCCATTACATATTAACAGCACTATTGTTGACCTGCGACTTAATGAAAACAAGATTCGGAGCATTCATTTTTCTGCTTTAAGCCGCTTCAGCAACCTCACGTACCTGAACTTGACTAAGAACGATATTTCTTATATAGAAGATGGGGCTTTTTCTGCTCAGTTTAATCTGCAGGTCCTGCAGATTGGTTTTAACAAGTTAAGGAACTTGACCGAGGGTATGCTGAGAGGCTTGGGTCGGCTGCAGTACCTGTACCTTCAGGCTAACCTGATTGAGACGGTCTCCCCCAATGCCTTCTGGGAGTGTCCAGCCATTGAGAACATTGACCTCTCTATGAACAGGATCCAGCAGCTGGATGGAAGTACATTCAGAGGTCTAACAAAACTAACCACATGCGAGCTCTACTCAAACCCATTCACTTGCTCCTGCGAGATTCTTGGTTTCTTGCGTTGGCTAGCAGCATTCCCAAATAGGACGAATGAGAGGATGGTGTGCGTTACACCATCTGGCTTTTCTGGGTACAGCCTCTTAAGCCAGAACCCCAGGATGCCAACATTTCAGAATGCTTTCCATGCTCTTTCTACTGTATGCACAGATGAAAATGTGACTCCATACCTGCTTGGATCTTCAGATGGGCGCACTCCCACGATCCTGCCGGATTTGAGTCCCTGTGGAATGGATGACTGCCCTTCGGGAACACTTCCAGAAGAACCTATCAGCATCAGTCCAACGTATTTCGACCCAGATGCCCACCCAGCCATAGAGCTTAAAGAAATGACAAACACAGGCGCGGTTCTCACAGTCCACATCCCAAATCCTTTTCGCAAAATGTACATCCTGGTTCTGTACAACAACAGCTTCTTCACAGACATTCAGAACCTCAACAAATACAGGGAAGATGTAGTGTTGTCAAATCTTAAATCCCATACAGACTACACGTATTGTGTGGCATCCATACGCAACTCTTTAAGGTTTAACCATACCTGCCTGACTATCTCAACAAGCCCGAAAACAATGCGAGAGCGTATGCCAAATGACGCAACTGCTACGCACTATATCATGACAATACTGGGCTGCTTCTTTGGAATGGTCATTGTATTGGGTGTGGTGTATCACTGCCTGAGAAAACGCAAGCAGCAAGATGAGGCAAAGATTGAGAAGCTGGAGAAAATGAAAAGGAATTTGATTGAGATGAAGTACGGTGCTGAACTGGAAGGCGGGACTATCTTACAGCTATCACAGAAAATTATGTCCTCTGGAGAGACAGTTCAGAGGATGCCATACTTAACAGCTGCCAGTGAAGCAGATCAGTATAAGGTGCAGGAGATGTCAGGCACCCCAAAAGTGACAAAAGGAAATTACATGGAAGTGAGGTCAGAGAAGTCAGATCGTATGGAATGTAGCGTTCCCCCATCTGACAACAGCCAAGGGTCTGTGGCAGAGATCTCAACCATTGCTAAGGAAGTGGACAAAGTAAATCAGATTATCAACAATTGCATTGATGCTCTCAAATCTGAGTCAGCATCCTTCCAAGCTGTAAAATCTGGGGCTGTGTCCACAGCTGAGCCTCAGCTGGTTCTTATCTCAGAGCACCCACCAGGGAAGTCTGGTCTGCTTTCGCCAATGTATAAAGGAGGTTACCACCACCCCCTGCAGAGACATCACAGTATGGAAGCTCAACCTAAGCGTGCCAGTACATCCTCAAGTGGTTCCATGCGCAGTCCTCGATCCTTCCGTTCTGAAGGTGCCTATCGAACAGATTCCAAGTATATCGAGAAGTCTTCTTTGGATGAGCCGGGAATCCTGACAGTAACCCCAGCTGCAGCAATACTTAGGGCAGAGGCAGAGAGGATACGACACTACAGTGAGCACAGGCACTCGTACCCTGGCCCCCACCATGTGGAGGAATCCCTGGAGGTTTCAGGAAGCCGGAAGTCTTCTATCTTAGAGCCACTAACCCGCTCACGGCCACGCGAGCTCTCCTATTCACAGCTTTCACCACAGTACCACAACCTCAGTGGTTACTCCAGCCCAGAGTACAGCTGCCGGCCATCCCTTAGTCTATGGGAACGATTTAAACTTCACCGCAAACGCCACAGGGATGAGGAGGAGTACATGGCTGCGGGTCATGCATTAAGGAGAAAAGTACAGTTTGCCAAAGATGAGGACCTACATGACATCCTCGACTATTGGAAGGGTGTGTCTGCTCAACAAAAATTATGATTGCATTTTGTAGTATACCCAAGTGTGGTCCAACAAACTACACTTTGCTTTCTGGACCAAACAGAGCCAGTCTTAATAATGACATTTAAAAAAACTCACTCATTTTTAGAGTTATAGCTTAGATTTGAATTCTGACCTTCATTAAACTAGCTATTTTTACTATTTGAAAACAATATGGTAGATCTTGCAGTGAGTGTATGTGCCAAATGATAATAGATAACTTTTAACAATATTAACCTCAAATCAGAACACTTTTTTTTATAATATATGAAAAGTAACAATGAACTATTGTTGAACTGATTATTATAACGACCATGCTCATTATTATTCTTGCCATTTTTATCTTAATTGTTCCTCATGAGTATTATTCTTAAGATTAATTCTTCTTATTGATTCTATAATTAATCTTTGGTTATCGCATGGCCGTGTCCTGTGACAGTATACTGACTGTTGTGCACTTGGAGCAAAGAATTTGACTCAAAACGTCTGCCAAACACTGTTTGCCACAATCTACGATTTCAAAACAAACTGTGCTACTTTCTAAGTACTTTACTTCCCACCTTTAAAGACTGTTTCAAAAGGACTACCATGGCGTTCTCCATCTATTTAAGAAGACCCAAGTAGACAAGCATCCTAAATTTGCCACAGAAAACATCTAGGCTGGCTTTTAAAACATTGGCTTTTGGGAAACAGCTTCTGTTGGCACCCTTCTTCGCTCTTTTTTCTTTCTTTCTTCCTTTTTTTGTAAAGTTTATGTTCAAATCTGCAATGAATGTCTCAAGTCCTTAAGGATTAAATCTGCACTGTTCAAAACATACAGAAAGACATTTTCCCCCACACTGAGTCTCAAAAGTGATTTAAAATTTCAAGCCATGCCGCAGGAGAAACTGACTTTACACGCACACACATGCAAATGAAAATGTACACAGATCATACATATAGGAGAATGAATGTAAAATTAGTAATCTAGCTTTCTCTGGAACCACATGGGTTTCTACATGTCATTTGTGTATTTGTCTAAGCCCATTGTGAAATGCACAAGTCCCAATGAATCTGAATGAGAAATGGAGGCAATAGGGCTGGTTTTGTCTAGTCACCTCTTCCACACCAATGCTCGAAACCCCCATGACCTCCAGGTCAAGTTCATGCAAGATTAGCTCTGTATAAAGACAAGTTTGCTAAGTGTCTTCTCTCCTTCAGCTATGGAGCCAGTTTGAAACTGCTGACCTTGGCGTTTCTGGAATAGAGTAATCTTTTCTCAAAGACAGCAATGCTGATAGGCCATTTAGACCCCCACTGCTGGAACTGTGCTATAAATTCAGAAGAATTACTCAGTACAAAGAGGCAACTGACATTACACACTTCTGTGATGGTGGGTGCTTGGGTAGTCTCTTTGTTCATGAACTGTATTTTATTTGTCTCCCACAGACTCTAGTTTGATGATGGAAAATGCAGCAGATCCAACCAGTGGAAGCAGTACATGTTTCAAAAACTCACACTTAATATGAGCATTTACACATCTTTTTTTCTAGTTTTTGCACTCCTTGAAACCCCTGATTTAATATATTTAAAAGAAAAAACAGACTTTTGCTTTTTTCGTTCCATAAATGAAGTAAAATACTCAAATCATGTCAAATCCCTATGTGAGACTGATGGAGATAAATAAACTAAATGATTTTACACTCATTACTTTTTCAGACAAGTAATCTTAGAAGTGAAAAAATAAGATTTGTCTTGAAATGAGATCACCACATTTACTGCAGTGTATAAGTGATAAGGGTTAGTATTGTGTAATCCATGTCAGAACAGTCTTAGAGATCAGATGCCCACTAAGCTCTTAACATGGCTTTGAGAATAGCACTTAACCCCAGTTTGCTCTGATGTCCCCCCATCCCATTCCCCTAGCTTGGAAATGACAATTACATACTCTAGACCAGTGCTCCGCAACCCTGGTTGGAACAGGAAAGTAGATCCCCAGGAGCAGGGTTAGTGACCACAAATGTAGACCATGTGCACATTTATCAGCCATCAGGGACGTTGCTGAAACCGATACCCCCCCCCCCTAACTTTTGTCAGACTAATTGGTCATGATTGTATTGTATTCCTGAACACCCCCACTTTTGGAAAGCTTGATGCACCCTTGTCAGCCATCACTGACCATATATTATTAGGGTGGTGGTGGTCTATTCTCAGCACCACAGTGACACTGACATGTTAGTGTCATTGAAATGTGTGTTGGTTGCACTGTATTGTGCAGTCTAGCTAGAAAAACACTTTAATTACACTCTGCGCCAGATTTAGATTGGTTGAAAATGTAGAGTCAGGAACAATATCTAACAACCAGCAATGTGTTTGCCTTAGCTAGGTCTCAGACTTTACCACTACAAAGCCAATCACAAAGCACAAACATGTGTACACTTAAAGGGTCCATATCATGACAGAGCTTCTCATATTTTCTAAAAATAGAGGAGTTTAATGTATTATATAAACATTCACTCGTCAGTTTCTAAAGTCATATATGAAATCTAAGCTTCAAGTATGATTGTGGAATGCCTGCGGACCGCTTTGAAGACCATCGGTTTATGTGATGTCCCAAGAAACAACACTGTTACATATATTCGACCTACAACAAGTTAGTTCTGTTAAACAAAATAATTATTACTTATAAACTGAGTTTCAGCCCAGCCTACTTTTTGAATGAGGTGCAATGCAGCCAGTACAATGGGGTAGCCAATCAGAACTATTTAACCCTATGACAGCGCTTAACAGTCCTGCTCCTGGAGATCTACTGTCCTGCTGTATTTAGCTCCAACCTTAAAACCTTATGTCTTAAAAAGTGTAAGATACAAGCCAAAAAAAGGCTTGGCATCTTTGGCATCCACATCATTTTAATTGCTGTAAACAAATGACTAGAAGTTGAATATTATGAACACATATGCACCTACAAACAACAGCACCACCAGCAGGATGTTAGAAAATAAGACTTGGCTATTATGAGTTACCTCTAACCCAAAGTGAAGATTCACACACTTGGTATGTACCAATCTGTATGGCGTGTGTAATGTCTCAGCCTGTAATGTCCATCTATGCCTCCCTACATTCTGTGGTCCATACTAATAGGCATGGGTCTGATTGGCTGCTCAAAGTCATTGTAAATTACTGCAAACATCATTCAGGATTGAGTTGCCACATTCTGTTCACGTTGTAGCTTTAGAATGATTGATCTCTTAGCTTGTTATTCAACCTCATTGCTGTAGTTGAGATAGCACTCTCAAATGTGAAGCAGGCATGGGTGTTCTTAGCTGCTACTTTTTGAAGGATTTATTCTCTTGTACTACGTACTATTAACTCTCAATACTATGACCAGTCATCCTTGCTTGCATGTTTGATTTAAGCATCTATCAGTATTTGATTAATCTTTTAATTTTGCACTTTGCGCAATAATGAACAGGGCTTCTGTAGTTCGGGAGGTCCCTCAGTTCAGCCTTGAATTTTCAGACTTTTAATTAGGTAATACGTTTAATTTACATTTAATTTCAATTATTATAATAATAGAACATTTAATTTAATTATATTATCTTAGGAGTTATTTGGTGGAATGGCCAATAGGAGGCCACAGAATGGAGTTAAAGCAAAAGAAGAGGTCAGTTAGATTTCTGTTTAATTACATAAAACAAGAGTCTGCACACTAGGGTAATTCATCATTTCTCATATCAGTGCAAGATTTGCAACTTTATCTAACATCACATTTTAAATCCATATCGTGCAGCGCTAGTTGAGAACAGTCCGCCATCCACCATGCCTTCCATGCCACAAATAAAAACAGTCAATGGTCAGTGATGGGCCTATAGTGGTCCCTTTTGGAAGAACAATTGTGCCTAGCAACAGATTAGTCGCTTTGAACCTACAAAGTCCGCCTATATATAGTAGTAATTTCTGGCACTGGCATTATGTGTATTTTGTATTATATGTAATTTTAAGTATATTGTTAAATATTATGCTAATTGTTTAATCTTTTCATCCAATTTTTTAACCCAATGTGGTCGTCGTTAACATTTTCTAGGTCACTGGTATTCATATGTTCTCAAAAATCAGGTTGGGATGCCTGAATTAGGTTTTTCATCATTAAACTAAAGCCCAAAGAAACATTTATTTCTGAAGCAAGGTTTGCATCTAGTTCCGGTTTCCCAGGCATTGATTAAGCCTTATCTTGGGCTAAATTTCAGAGTCAATGGAGAATCTACTTATGCTTAGGCTTAATCTGGGTCCAGTAAACAAGCACTTAAAGTTTGAGTCAGTAATATAGACCTGGAGGTCATGAAACTGTTTAGGTTTTCTAGTAGTTCAGAGTAATGGTTACCAACCCTGATCCTGGAGATCTGTCACCCTGTGGAGTATAGCATAACTACTGGGTTGGGGGATGAAGAACCAATGGGCTAGGTGGACAGACCAGGTCATTTAAATTTTTTATTGGGCCCACCATACAAAAACTGATACCACTGCAAACCCCTTACTCATAGAATGATCTCATTTCTTAACACCAGTTCGCTTCCATTAACACTAACCCTTATCTAATTCTGATTAATAATGCACCTTAATTCATAGTAACCATTTTAATGTTAGCATTAGATGCCAGTGGGTGAAGTGGCGTGCCTTGAGAGTATTGATTGGTTTGGAACATACTAATGAGTAAGCAAATTGCTTAGTTATTTTTGCTTTCTTTACTGAAAGCTCAAACCCTCACCCACCACACCAATCCGTCTAATTAAAGTCCTCAGAATTCATACTTATTGGTTTTGTTCAATTTGGTTTGAAGGAGAACCTTAAACGATCTCCAGGATCTCCAGCATGGGTTGATGAGCATCCAAGAAGTGTCAAACTCATTAAATACTATTGTTTTATACTAAATCGACCACCCCCGACTCTCTCCCGAACTGAAACCTGATAAAAATGTTAATCACTAACCACAAAAGATGACCAGATCTTGCAGTTTAATCAGGTTCATTTGTCTTCAGAAATTTTCTGTGAAGACATAATTATTGTCATCATACCGTGGGTGGCAGGCCTTATAACTGTGATGCTTTTTTTATCTGTCCTTCTGGAATTATTTCTACATTGCGCTGACCCTGACCTCTGCTTTATGGACCTTCCAATGGACATGATGGATATTTCTATGTATTAGAGCTACAGTCGGGGCCGTTCAGAACTCTCTAATGTATCCACTGTACTGTACGTTTTTCGCGGAGACTGCTTCAAGAAAAGACTACAGCATGAAGAAAGATCTGAAACCAAGTGTGTTTATAATGTTTCAGTCATGGATTTTTGTTTAAACAGCCTTAAAGATTTGAACCTGTTTTATGTTTCTGTTGATGTAGCTTCTCAGTGTAAACCTTCAAACATTCTCAACTGGACACCCAAACCAATGCTCTCATCGTTGCGTGATTGCTGATTTCATGCTCTGTAACTCTTAAGTCTAAATCCTGTAGTAACTGTAGCACTACCAACTTTCCATGGACATTAGCAGAATGTTTGACATGGACATCTCAATAACCTGGGCTGTGTTGTAATGCATTGCTTGTAAAGTGCAAATCGGTGGATCCCAAAGGGCTTTGAGGTCTGATGGAAATTTCAATGAGCACAAAAAATATGTTTATTTCATAGTTAATAAAGGTTATTTGATATTGGACAATTTAGTAGTTCCACATGATTTCAGCTCTTCTTTAAGAGGTCTTTAAGACTACTTTTTCTCTGTTTCCTTGTTTAAAGTGTTATTTGGACAGGATATGTGATGCTACCACAGGATGTCTGTAAAGTTTATGACCAACTTCCCTGAAATAAGCGATCTCTGTTACAAAGCCTGGAGTGTCTACTGGCTTCACATGTTGTCGAATTTTGGTGAAAAATTGTTGTAACATTTATTGTAATTGCGTGTTCAATCCCAACAACCCACTTAGCTGACTTATTTTTAGTAAAACTAAAGTGGCATCTTTCCTATAATGTTAACTGATTTTATCACATTAGGCCAGTAGTTAACAGCATGATTTAGGCTGCAAAGTGTTACTATAAGTACAAAATAAAAAATATAAATTAATAAAAATAAAAACTAATGTAGAACTAAATAATATAATCTGGGGATTAGTGCTGCAACTACTAATGATATATACTATTGTGCTCATAAGGTTACATACCCTGGCACAATTTATGATTTCTTAACCATTTTTCAGAGAATATGAATGATAACACAAAAACTTTTCTTTCACTCATGGTTAGTGGTTGGCTGAAGCCATTTATTGTGTTTATTGTGAAGCCATATAACTGTGTTTATTCAAAACATGCAGTGTAGCTGTTTCAAGGCTGTGTGGTCAAGTTGCCAGAAGAAGGCCATTACTACACAAATGCCACAAAGTTTCCCACTTACAATATGCCAAACAGCACAGAGACAAGCCTCAAACCTTCTGGCACAAAATCATTTGGAGTGATGAGACTAAAAAAGAGACTAAAAGACTGAACTTTTTGGCCACAACCATAAACGCTACATTTGGAAAGGAGTCAACAAGGCCTATGATGAAAGGTACACCACTCCTACTGTGAAACACGATGGTGGATCGCTGATGTTTTGGGGAGGTGTGAGCTACAAAGGCACAGGAAATTTGGTCAGAATTGATGGCAGTATTAATGCAGTAAGTTATCAAAAAATACTGGAGGAAAATTTGCAGTCATCAGCCTGGAAGCTGCGCATGGGACGTACTTGAACATTCCAACATGACAATGATCCAAAACACAAGGCCAAGTCGACCTGTCATTGGTTACAGCAAAATAAAGTGAAGTTTCTGGAGTGGCCATCTCAGTCTCCTGACCTCAGTATCATTGAGCCACTCTGGGGAGACCTCAAACATGCAGTTCATGCAAGACAGCCCAAGAATTTACAGGAATTCTTGGCCAGGAAGAATGGACAGCTTTACCGTCAGAGAAGATAAAGAGCCTCATCCACAACTACCACAAAAGACTTCAGGCTATCATTGATGTTAAAGGGGGCATTACACGATATTAAGAACTGGGGTATGTAAACTTTTGATCAGGGTCATTTGGGTAGTTTGTATTGTGATTATTTTAAAAGAGTAAACACACTTGTTTGACAATAAATGGCTTCAGCCAACCACTAACCATGAGTGAAAGAAAAGTTTTTGTGTTATCATTCATATTCTCTGAAAAGTGGTTAAGAAATCATAAATTCTGCCAGGGTATGTAAACTTATGAGCACAACTGTATATACACAGACACACAAATATTTGTTGCAGCTCTACTGTGGTTTTCCACAGTATGTAAAAGCTGCTGTAATATTTACAGACACAGGAGTGCTGTAAATTGCATGTAAAAATTCCTTACTTCCCCACTCTACTTTGCCCTTTTCGTTCTGAGGCAACATTATCTGACATTTTGTACTTTCTGTCTTGGTCGTCAGAGGCTGGGAGTCTGTTCTCTAAGCAGAGACTGTTTTGGGCTTTAAAGCTCAGGACTTTTGTAATCCTCGTCTGTTGAGAAATGCAGACAACCTCCTTTTGTGTTTTTAATTTTAATGTTTAAAAAAACACATTTTTTACGTTCAGTTACCACAGACTTTCATTTCAGCCTGTTTCTGTATCATCAGAGATTAACTAATTACTTCTAAAAGCAGGTGCAGTAAAGTTCTCGATTTGATCATTCAATGGGTATAATTCCTTCTCCATCAGAGATGAGACTAAGGGAAATTCACTAAAAGAACATATAACAGAGAACAGAACGTGAAGGTAACAAATGTATTTATTATACAAAAACAGAGATCAGGCCTGAATCTGGCATTTTGTTCTGTATATTTTAGTGCAACTCTGTGCTACTTTAACTAGGGGTGTCAAATTAATGCATTAATTTCAAACAATTCATCACAGAAAAAATAATGCGCTAAAAAAATTAACGCACCACGTGACTTTAACCTGGTCCAGCGTTCTTTCGAAATATACTACCGATCGAGATGTGCTACCATGCCCTTCTGCGCATGTGCAGTTCCACCGTCTTTGGGATTCAGTGCCACAACAATAAATCTGTGCTACCTTGGAACACTGGCAGCTATATAAACTTCAAGGGAGCATTGTTCCACAGGGTAGAATGAATTGATAGACTCTGCTGTCAATTCGCGCTACTGTAGCATTTTTTGGCAAGGCAGCATAAATCGTCAGAACACCCTGCTTCATGGTAGCATTTCTCAGTGTTAGAACCTGACTGTATAAACTGGCTGTATGCACCTCTAAAGATCTACCTATGTATCTAGGCTCTTCTCATTTCAATAAAATATATTTTTCTCAGATTATACATATCATTTGCCCATTTTTAATCATTATCAGTGCTAAACTGACTGTATAAACTGTATAAGCTTCAAGGTAGCATTTTTCGACAGGGCAGCATAATTCACCAGAACACCCGTGCGGGTATGTACATTGTCTTAAACTGCACCTTATAGATGGACTTCTATCATTGCTCTTGCTGAAGCATTTTTTCCCTAAGCATATTAGGTCATATTTTTGATTGCTGTGACCATTACTACACATGAAGTGTAAAACAGTTATTAAATAAAAGAGACATTGAAAGTCTGTAATGCAGATTATTCATTCACTCATATGCCAAAAGAGCATGAGAAACTTCCTGACAATAATTCATATATACAATCACAGGTGCTTGCAAACTATAGTAGTGATGATGAAATTCAGACTAGAAGTTTTGCTCCACTATGTCCACTGCAGTTAATGCCAGTTCAAAATGTATCCCTTAGTAGAGAGGATGACATCTTTTCAATCCAGTTCAACAAGCAGAACTCAATTATTACAATTATTCTCTCATCAAAATCTTCTACCTGTACACTCAATTCTGTTCATACAAGTCTGCTTAAAAATGTCTTATCAGTAATAATCAGACCTTTATCAGTATTAAACTCCTTTGTATTGGTTATTTACCAAAAGCCTTTAAACTAGCGGCTGTTGAGCCTCTGTTAGAGAAACAAAATCTTGATTCATGCGAGCTCTCCAATTACCTACATATTTCCATTTTCTACCGACCTACTACCATTCCTTTTTAAGATTTTAGAGAAAGTCATGGCCCAACAGTTATGTTTGCTATTGCATAAGAATATATGGTAAAAATATGAAAAATTCCAGTCTACGTTCTGTGACCTTTTACTGTCCACTGATTTGTTTCACTGCTGGTTTTGCTTGACCTTGCAGCATTCGACACCATGGACTACTCAGTTCAATAACTAGAAGACCTGGTGAGAGTCACGAGAACAGTCATATCCTGGTTTAGATCATGCCTGACCGACTGCTATTTGTAAGTGTGAACAGAGAATCATCAGTGCACACATAAAATATGGAGTGCCTGCTTTAAGGTTCTGTCATGTGACCCCTTTTATTTACATTGTACATGCTGCTATTTGGTATGATTATCTGAAAACATGAGATTAGCTTCCATTGCAATGCAGAAGACACACAACTTCCTATTTCGGCCAATTCTGATGATAAACATAAATAAAAAAAAGAAAAGACTACATGTCACATAACGTTCTCTTGCTCAATGCAGAAAAAACAGAGGTCCTTCTTCTAGGTCCAAAGTTAAGTAAAGTAAAGTGGCCCCTTATAGTCACATGTGAACACACCACAGCACACATTGTGAACAATGTGAAATTCTTTCTCTGCATTTAATCCGCTCACCAAGTGAAGCAGTGGGCTGCCACCAACGAGGGGCACCCGGGGATCAGTGTGTGGGGATGGTACCTTGCTCAAGGGTACCTTAGAGGTGCCACTAGCAGTGTCGGGATTTAAACCCAAAACCTTCTGATTGCAGGGGCAACACCCTAACCATTAGGCCACCAGCAGCCCCAGAAACAAACTGTCAGGTCTAATGATTGATCTTGCCGTTTTTTCAGCTTCTCCAACTGTTACAAATCTTTGTGTCAATATCGAACCAGATCTATCATTTGATACACATACAGTTACTGTTAATAAAACAACTTTTCTTCCTCTACGAAATATTGCTAAGGGTGTTTTCACACATGCCTCATTTAGTTCGGTTGAATTGCACTAGAGTTTGTTTTCCTGGTTGGTGCGGTTCGTTTGGGCAGGTGTGAATGTAACAATCGCACCCGAGTGCGCACCAAACGCGGACCAAAAAACCCTGGAGCGGTTCGTTTGTGGTGAGAACATGATCCGAACTCAAACAGACCCAACTGCAAAAAGGCATACTGTTCCTTTTTGCACTAATCCAGCTGCCGTAGTCAGCTGCACTGTGCATTATGGGATGAGGAGACGTATTTGTTACAGTTA
>JBBIGA010000083.1:26122537-26138305 GCA_037576975.1 Alestes dentex | reverse complement strand
GAGAGAGAGCGAGAGAGAGAGCGAGAGAGAGAGCGAGAGAGAGAGCGAGAGAGAGAGCGAGAGAGAGCGAGAGAGAGCGAGAGAGAGAGAGAGAGAGAGAGAGAGTGTGTGTGTGTGTGTAGGCCTGTAGTATGTTCCTGTTCCTTGTTCCTAGTACGTGCCTTTTCTGCACAGGCTTCATTTTTTCCCCCATTGGTTTGCACTTTATGATTGCACTTGCAAATATGCAATTGCATATTTATTTTTTGTTAGCCCTTTGTCTGGGGTCAATTTTATTAAAATTATTTGAGTGATTTTTATTTGAGGTTTCATTTTGCACGTTTTGCATGTACTTTGTATCCATTTCTGCTTATTCATTCTATCTAAACCCTCTGTAGTATCCAGCTCTTAACCTCACAATTTTCTACACAAATCATGTACCTTCACAAAGGTAGGGCAAACCTAAAGATCATCTTGGGAGATAAGCAAAAAACAACACTGCAACACCAAGAAATTCTTAAATGTAACAAAATGGCTCTTAGATACTGATTTCAGGTTTCACTGGTTTCTGCCACATTCATTGCTATCAGGTGTATAACCAAGCACATAGCTATGCAGTCTGTATTAGCAAATACTGGCAATAAAATGTGTCATGCTAAAGAACTTAACGATGAAAAGCTCAATGATGAATCATACTTTACTACGTAACAGTCATGGAAGACACTAGGTTTTTTTTAGATGCCAAGATAACGCTGCCGATCAGAATGCTTTGTGCCAACAGCACGGTTTGGTGGAGGAAGGCTTATGATTTCCACAGACACACTCCACTCTTCCCAGAAGAGTGGATGCTAGCTGCACATTAACGCTCAGTTTTAGAATGGAACGTTGAAGCTCATATAGGTGTGACTGCCAGGTGTTTGGTGTGGGTGTTCATGACGGTTTTTGTCTGGCTCTTATTCAGTCCATTTCTTATAGCGCTTTCTTAAATACTGACTTCTGTTTCCACCCCTTTTTCATTCGTGTTGTTGTGAATTTTCTATTTGTAAGGCATATTGCTTTTTCTGTCCTGACGTTTTGATGTCTCCCATAGTTTACCCATACAATTTATTTTTATGACATTCCCATTTTGTTTACATAGACACAGCTAACTGGGACAACCAATATCTTTTGCGACACACGTGTTACATTGCCTTCTTGGAGGAGTTTTCTAATAATTTTAATATAACTGACACCTTGCTGGTGGAGCTTGTGTTGACACAAATTTTCAAAGTGTGCTGCTGCACTTGGTCTTTTAACAGCAGATTAATTTGCACCCTTAGACTTGAGCCAAGTCAGAATGTTCAACTATTGAATAAAAAATTGCTGTCATACCCATGAAGCCAGAATTTGTTATTGCGGATAATAATACATCTGGGACAAAAGAATGAGCTCCAAAGGTGCTCCAAAATATTTACAATCTGTTGAGACAATTCAATTCAATTTAATTTATATATCGCTTTTTACAACCAAGTTGTCACAAAGCAGCTTTACAGAGTCCAGGTCCGAGGCCCTAGGAAGCAAGCCAAAGGCGACAGAGGAAAGGAAAAACTCCCTAAGCTGAAGGAAGAAACCTTAGGAGGAACCAGGACTCAAAACGGGAACCCATCCTACTCTGGTCGACCCGGAGGGAAAGGAAAAGAGAGTCTCTATTGAGATAACTGACAAAAGAAGGTCTTCATGAATGAATGTATTCATAAGAAACAAAAGTCTCTAGTCCATAACAACAGGAACAGGAGCAAGAAAAGCCCTTTAGAATTCATCTAAGCTGTGGAAAAACAATATCACTGCCACCAGAAACATTCAGCCTTATTCAAGAGAAATTTTAGACAGGTCACATATACACGAGTGGAAATATCCTGCTTGAATTGTCGCATCTTTCTCTGGATAATCTTTCGTAGTTCTACAGTGGTGCATAAGCTTCTAAATTGTACAGTTCCCATTTTTGCCTGCTTTCCTGTGCCAATGAGCCATCAGTCCAAACCTTCCCATATGACAGCAGTGAGTCAAGCCCATGAAAACTGAACAAACCAGCAGAGACACAACAAACGCAAAGCGCAATGTACCGCTTTGGCCCATCGGCTGAAAGCAATAACAAATTTGCAAGTGAAAGCAATAACAATTTGCACATTTTGGAAATTTGTGCCATTTCCCCGAAAATAAATGCAAATCTGATCAGTTAAATACGAAAAAGGTCATAAAACACCACTTTACAGTCCAATTCTGTGTGTAGCAACACAGGACTCAATATAGAGATGGCACTGAATCGTTAAAAGACATGGGTATAAGATTGATATCAGCAGAAAATGTACAAAATTGTTACTTTACAGGAGAAGGAAAAAACATTCTTTTCTTCTAATATAAGTAAATGGTAAAGCATTATTTATAACAGAAATTAGTTCATTCGTTCTGAACATTTCATGTTCATTTCATGTATTCAAAAATATATACAAAATATAAAATGGACACACGGTCTTCTTTGGTGTGGTGGGATTGTCATTTGCTTTAGTACTTTGACCATAATGGACATTTATATGCTAATCTAAACTCGTGGTTGAATTAAAAACAGCTCTTTTTACTCTTAAAAATGTATCAGATTTTAAAGAAACAAAATACAGAAATAACACTGGACACCTGTCCATAGTATAGCAATTTCTGCTTATAGAAGGAATTTTGGTTTTGTCAGAATGTGTTTCTGGGCAACTACACTGTGTAGTTTGTACTGCTAAACTGTGCCAGAGCTAATAAATCTCATCCTTTATATCAGGGTAAAACAATAGATTTACAGGATGCAATAATACATGAAAGGGTGTGTCATACAGTGAGGGATGCTGCAGTCGTAGACATAAGTCATTCCAGACTTCAAACTTCTGCCGTTGCTGATAATATAGGCTGCATTTGTTTTAAATAACATTTAAGCATTTACAATTGACTAGGGCAGACCTAGCAGGGCAGAAATGTAATCTTCACTACCCGTGTTGGCAAAGTTGGTATCTTATGACACTACCACATAAAGAAAGTCACTGAGCTTTTCGAATAAGAAATGGGTTGATGAGAAATGGGTCAAATGAAAGCGACAATCTTCAGTCAGTAACAACCACGTAATCATCAATCTACATGAATCAATCTACAGAAAGAATGATGCGTGTGTGGTATTTCTTGGTGGGACAAGGTCTCCAAATCTTTGGTGTAATGTATGAGTTACCTGAAGGTTGTGTCTTTCCAGTCTCATCTCCAGAATATTGTTTTGCTCTTGCAGCCTCTGGCGTTCCAACTCCAGCTCCTCTATCTTCTGCCTGCCCAAACACACATTCTGAGCATTAAACTTTAATACAATGGATCTCAGGAGACGATTCATCTTCTCCGATGGGTGCTTAGTAGGCTCCCACAGGGCATGCCCTGGGAAGGATAAAATTATATGGAAAAAAAAAAAAACAAAACAGGCTAACATTGCTAACTAACTGCAGCCTACAATCAAAAATGAAAAACCCTCAAAGCAGCACACCTACCATGTGCAGCTGTGCTTCTGAGACCCATTACTTTATACATACCAGCACAGTGTCACAATGACAATCAAATTAGAATTACTGGATGTTTTAGAAGTATTTACGATTTTTGTTCATTTGTTTTTAAAATTAAAAAAGCAAAATCTTAACAATTTACTCAAGAGCAATTAATACAAAGCATATACATAAATATACTAATCACGTAGTATGCTTGAAAATGTGGGATACATGTATGTTTAAAGGTCCCATGGCATGAAAAATTAACTTTATGAGATTTTTTAACATTAGTACCAAGTCCTAGCCTGCCTATGGTCCTGCAGTGGCTAGAAATGGCGATAGGCGTAAAGAGTGCCTTGATCATGCTGCTCCGCCGTTGAGAGAATGACAGCTCAGATGGCCCAATCTGGAATTTTCCCCGTATGTCGTTGTAAGGGGAAAGGCTACCTCTCCTTTCTCATGCTTTGCTCGCCCAGAGAATTTCATATGAAAATTATGTGTCAAACAATTAAGGCTATAAAACGTATATGTAATAAAACAAATAAATACATTTAAGGGAAAACAGAATCAATCATTTAAATTGTTGAATACTAAAAAAAAAATAGTACAAAAAGCAATTAGGATCAAATAAAACTGCTAAAAATTACACAATCACACAGATTTATCTGTGTGATCTGCTTCTATAGTAACTGACAGCAGTTGACCCTTTCGGCTGAATAAAGCATGCCACTGCTATCAAAAGCTGTGATGAGAAAAACCTTCCTAGGAGCCCTTTAGGTCCACAAAGATATTCTAGTAAATATGTTATCAAAAATCATATTTTGTGCGAAAAGCACACTCCAGTGAAAAGTGATACGTCTGGAGATCATCTCTGCTCTGTCTGAGACAGAGTGTCTATTTATTTCTTTGTGTCTATTCATCAATTTTTCTATATTTGTCCAGATATTTGCCTCCTGTTTTCACAATTTCCCCTCACATAGTCCATGTTCTCCTGTTCAGATTTCATGGAACAGATGCTGACATGCGAAACCTTAAACGAACTATGCAATTATGTGCATTGTTGGTTAAAAGTTATTTTAATAAGAAGACTTGTTGAGGACCCCCCCCCTCTTTTTAAGCTATATGCTCAGCAAACAAATACTCAATTACGTGGGAATATGTGGGAATGACAGCAGGCAATGTGGGGATTCCAAAATTAACTCTGAGCTCCTTAGGAACATAAGTTCAAGAGGGATTAGAGGACAATTTACAAAATGTGAAGACTTGAATGCTTAAAGAGAGAGGGGAAGAGGGACACATGAATCAAACAGAAAACACAAAGGCCACAAGCTAATGTGGAATAATCAGGTTTGAACAGAAGCCAGGCAGCTCCACGAGACACAGTAACGTAACATTAAACGGGCCCATAACCTTTTTTTTAACCCCACAGAGTTTCATTTTTACATTACCATATTCCAGTCTCTTCAAAGCTTAGCATTAAACTTCCTTACTGAATTACTGAAACTTTGATATATTTAAACAACTCTAATCATTCAAAAAGGCAAAAACACGTGTTGTTCACTAAATAGGTAGATATATGTTAATATGTAATTATTGTAACATCACAAAAAGGATCTGTCGATTCAAATCTAGGCTGTTTTTATAAACAAAAGAAAATCTAAATAACACTTCCATAAAACCTTACAGCTTGTTACATGTGGTTTAACTAGAAGACAAAACAGTGCAAGAGTTTCATTGCCCAAATTCTCGCCAACTTGGTCAATGGTAATACCACCCACAAATTAGGACTCCCCAATCACCCTGTACCATAAACAATAGGATGCTGAGGGAGTGACATGAAGCGCTATCAGAACTGCTGCTAACACAACATTATTGAAAAGCTCAACATGCTTGGAGGAGAACACAAATTGTCACATATTACTCCTGATCCAAGCCTTATTATCAGCCAAATGATGTAATTATGGGCGCCCACTATCCACCAGATTTCAGTTCCAACCCAGATGCAACCCACTTGATCCAGTGATTGATCACTCCTAGAGAGACTAATTAGATCAAGTGTGGCAGATCAGGGTTTGAATTAAACACAGCATGAAAGTAAATCTGCAAGGATAGGGCTGGTACACACTGCTTAAGCCCTTTGATTTTTGAGGTTTAAATTTTAAAGAAATACTTGTTTTGTTTGGTATTTCACAAATACAACAACAAATACTTCCAACAAAATAACAAAATAAACATCAATATTTACAAGACTCTTACCTCAGGGAGTTAAGCTCCTCCTCTTTCGCTAATGGACTGCTTTCAGAAATGGAAGATTGTTGTTCCTTCAGAGTTTCAAGTTCTATTGCAAGCTGAAAAAAAAAAACAAAAAAAAAAAACAAAAACTTGGGTATGCAGCCACTTTCTGAGTTTTCCAAGATTTGTGCTGGATCTCCAATTCATGGTTGAGAAGTATAGTTACAAACACATTTCAACTGGCAACACTGAAGATTACTCAGGTTGCTTATGAAATAAGTAGCCTAGTGGTTAGGGCAGGTAGCCTTGTGATTTGCACTGGGATCAGTTAGTCGTGGGTTCGATTCCCAAGACTGCCCAACAACTTCATATTCAAGTTTGCTGACAACACCACAGCAGTCGGACTCATCTCAAATGGAGACGAGGCAGCTTACAGAAAGGAGGTTCTGAAGTTTGCAGCCAGGTGTTCAAAGAACAACCTGGCTCTGAACACCAGGAGAGATCATTGTCGACTTCAGGAGACACAGTACCGACTCAGCCACTCTACATCTACGGCGAGTATGTGGAGAGGGTCCACACCCTCTGGTTTCTCAGTGTCCTTATTTCCGCTGACATCTCCTGGACAGACAATATCACAGCAGTCATCAAGAAAACTCAGCAATGGCTACACTTCCTGAGCATCCTCAGGAAGCACAACCTGGACTCCAACCAGCTACTGACCTTCTACCGCTCGTCCATCAAGAGCCTGCTAATGTACTGTATCACAGTATGGTACGGCAGCTGCACCATGGCAAACAGGGAGAGGCTTCAGAGAGTAGTAAAGGCAGCACAGATCATCGGCTGTCCTCTCCCTTCCCTGATGGAAAATTAAACCTCCAACTGCCTCAGCAGACCAAAAAACATCATCAAGGACAGCTCCCACCCTGGCTTTGATCTGTCTGACCTGTTGCCCTCAAGGAGGCGCTACAGGTGCATCACAACAAGGACAAACAGACTCAAGAACAATTTTTTTCCCAAAAGCCATAACCACTCTAAGCTCACACATGCACTGACTACACAGTCTAACCCCTCAACCTCCGAACTTCCTTCTATCCACGAACTGCGAAATGTTTCATATTTAAATGGTATTGAAAATACTGTGCAATATCACTACACTCATTGCCCAACATCCACTGATCACTGTACTTGATCATCATTACTGTGCAATATTTAAACAATGTGCAATAACCCACACAATGTATATAAAACCTTATTTAGTTATTTATTCTTTTCCATATGTATATAGCACCGCAGAACTTTTTGCAACTTTTTGCGCCATTTTTTTTTTTTTGTGTTATTTTCTACACACGTCTGCACTTAACGATGTGTATAGTGACAATAAAAGCCATTCTATTCTATGTTCCCCTTTACCTAAAGGCTACATGGTTTATAAGTTAGAAAAGTATTGTTTACGAATGGGTATCAAAATTAATTTAACTGTACTAGTCTCAAAAACTGAGTGATTTCTACTCCTTAGTACAATAGATAACATGTGACCAATTTGTGCATTATTTTGAGGGGGGTGTGGGTTCCAGGTTGAGAGTGGCATCTCTAAAAAGAGGCTGGCAACCACCTACTAGCTTACTAGAAAAGGAGACCAGCTTTGTCTATGCACTGTTCACGGCTCAGGTTTTACTAACACCCTTCCCAGCAAATGGGCCTTAACACACACCCCATCCAACCTATACATGATTCCAACATCACAGTCAAGTTTGCAGATGACACTACTGATAATATGCCTGATCTCTAACAACAATGACGTGGTCTACAGAGAAGAGAACCTCATGAGGCAGCACCTCCGAGAATAGGAGACCCAATCCAGCATATTATCAAAACAGCCCAGAGGATCACTGGCTCACTTCCAACACTGGAAGAAATTCACAAAACCCTCTACAGTAGCAAAGCTATGAACATTTACAGCAGCCACAGAAATCCTTTGATGTCTGAGCCGTGTATACTTACACAACCAACAATTCCCCTGAACATAAATAGCTCATTACCAGCCCTTATAACAGCACCACTACTTGTACTATACTGGACCTTAGCCAGACAATTCACACTTATACATATATTTACTGTACTACACCTCAGCCACAACACACAACCACACATTTCTACACGTTTAGTCCATTTAATGCCACTGAATGTTTTAATCTGCCACTATTATACCTTGTTCTTCTCCCCTTCAAATGCAAAAATTATTTCTCCACCCCTGTGACTGCTCCTTTTATTTGACATACTTACCTCTCAAATGCAATAAGCTACATATTTCTTTTACCACTACCACCATGTTCACTAATCTGTTTTGCGCCTTATATCTACCACTATTCTTTTATACAGATATATATTTATTACCATTTTTAGTTCTAACATATTGGCCAATGAGCCCAAGAACGGCTCCTTGACATCTTTTTTCTGATTCATAAGTGTAGAAATAACCCTTGCCTTCTAGGTATGCCCTGAACCATATCCCGAGAGCACAACCCCGTTTTCTAATCTTTCTAGTAGTATTTTATGATCGACAGTGTTAGAGGCTGAACTGAGATCTAGTAGTAACAAGTTATTTCAATACTGTTTCATCTATTCATCAAATGTCTTATGAGAGCAGTTTCAATACTATGACATTGGAGGAATGAGATCAAGACTTGTTTAAGTCAGAATTGTAACAATGGAGACTCTCTTTGAAAATGTCAATCATTCTCAGTTAACACTCAGCCTTTCTGCATTCTATTTTCTGATTTGTTGAAGATGATTCCCGTTTACCAGTTAGCCTTCATAGGTACAACAGCATTAAAGACCCTGATAACTTTACAGTTAAACTGATTAAGACTATCTTCTCCAAGATCTAGTTTGGATGATTGGAGCAATTATCCCATCAAAGACAGCGTCCTTAATTTTCACACAAATAACACAGATGTTAGCTGGGCAAATGCTGTACCAGAATTAATGTGTCAAACTAAGCGATAAGTGTAAAGGCTGCCATGGCCACCAAAACACTGATATCCAAGGAAGTTTTGATTTTCACATAATTGTATAAGGAGGAAAAAAGGTATTTCCTGGCTCATTTTTTTAATACACAAAGTAAATAAAATAAAAGCTGATAATCCAAAATCTAGAGAGAAAGCAAAATAGGCAAAAAATAATTTAATGAGTGTGTGCATGAATGCATCTATGAGTGAAAAAGACAGCGAGGTAGACAGTACTCATTGTGAGAATAACATACTGCTTGAGCTTGCAGTTTGAATGTTCCAGCTTCCTCCTGGGCTTTAAAAAGCTGAGCCTACCAGAACAGAGGAAAGAGAGAGAGACAGAACGAGAGAGAGCAAGCAAATTTACAAGAGCAAACTCAAGTCTGTCAAACTATTTATAATTAACACACTTGGTTAGGGGAAAGGTGTATTATGGGAATTTAAGTCTTTACCTCCATCTCGGTGTTATGAGCCTGAACTTTCTGCAGCATCTCCTCAGCTTCCTTAACTCTGCGTGTAAGCTGAGGCGAATACTCACTGGCACCCAGTTCACTGTCATAGGATTCCAATATTGCTCTCATGCCATCACGCTCCTGAAAGCCACCCACACAAAAACACAAATGTTATAAAAACCTTAATTCAGTGGGCGCTCACAAGCAATATGACAGTCAAGCAAACAAGTACAGACCATTGGTAGAAATGACAGAAATGGATTCTGGGTAACTATGACATTATAATGAGCATAGGTGTTGGCGAAAAACTAGGCTAACCAGTGAGAAAAGAAAAAAGTAAAATAATGCGTATCTGTGTTTTATAAAAGAAAAAAAAAATATTATACAGCTACAGAAATTATTACCTGAAATGGACTATACCAGGGGTCAACTTCTATGAAAACGTTCACTAATACAGACTCCGGTTTTAAAGATAAACAGTACAGATGGACTAGAAGACTAGAATAGTTTGTTAGAAACGTGGTCCCTTACTGTCACACGTGAACACACCACAGCACACAGTGTGAACAAAATATTTTCTTCCAGCAACGTGGTGCCCGGGAAGCAGTGTGTGGGGACTGTGCCTTGGTCAAGAGTACCTCAGTGTTGCCATTAGCAGTCCTGGGATTTGAACCCACATGCTTCTGAACACAGGGACAACTCTAGCCACTATGACATCAGCTGCCCCAACAGATATACTACACTTGATCATAGCTTTACTGGCTGCTTAATGGTTACACGTCTTAGAGTAAAGTATGTCTCTGCTGAGTGGGCTATATTTTTAGAAATCATCCAAGTCTATTACAAAATACAGAAAGGGCTGCTTATGTCCACCCAAATAAAGCTAGGCCTCAAATTAATTCAAAGTAGTAATCTCTTTTCTCTCAAGACACAAACACTCATGACAAAACACAGCTGTTATAGACTACCCTAACACTTCACTAAGCTGAATGAACAATGGGGAGTATTCATCTGCAAGAAACTAACTCACCAAGCTCAAGTAAAAGAACTTCTCTTCACTGCCAAGAATGTAACATTTACCTTGACACTCGGGAATCAGCTGTCGACAATACTCCAGATGAAGAAAGTGTGAAGGTAGTACTATTTACCTATGACAGTGATTTCTCTCTGAACTGACAACATTTTCATTGTCAGATCAGGGATTTTCAACCCCTTCCATTGTACAGAACTTTAGCGATGGGATGTTGGTACCAGAATGGCCGCATGACTAACTCAAAATAAATTTGATGTGAGACCACCACTTTTTGAGAAGAGGAAAACAGAAATTACTGATAAAATTATCTAGTTAATGAGACCAGTGAACATCGCTGAGGGTGAAAGTTTCAAAGAGTTAATACGCACACTCGAGCCAACATACACCGTAACCAAAAGAGAGACGATCATGCAAGGAACGCAAAATACACAAAAAGTAAAAAAAAAAAAACCCTTTTGGAGACTCCAAAAGAGCCCCTGATACTAGACCAATGACAGTACTGAGCATATGGAAAATGTCATTTAACACAATAGCACACACACTACTTTCAAAAATATCATTCAATATTGTTTAAGACTTAATAAATGACCAAAATAAACGAATTACATTATAGCAGTAACACTGACTTCTTATAAAGTGCCTTTCTTTCTAGTACAAAAAGAACTGCCATTTATGAAGTGCACAGGCATGAGCCTGTAGCTCCATGTTTCCGATGGTGCTTTATGGAAATATGTCTGCAGAAGCGTATTCCTGACTCTGCTGTGGACGTTGCTGCCTTTTTGTGTGTTCAGGCAGACAGAAGACAACATGACACTGGAAAGCACAAATGAGGAGGACTTGAATTTTTTATTAACAAGCGATGGTGGCAGCAGAACTAAGCAGACTCCATACTGCTAAGGGGCTGGACTCACAGGTGCTCAAGCTCTGTATCTGTGGAGTACTGCTGAGGGTCTTCAACTTGATCCTCTGTATCAAGAAACCTGTGCTGTGGAAAACATTGTGTCTGGTTCATGTACCGAAGAAGGTGCACCCCAGTGCCCCATCAGACTACAGGCCAACTGCAAGTACCTCACACAACACAACGGTCTTTGGGAAGATCTCCTTCAGTTCACCTACCAGGCCAAGACTGGATTGGAAGATGCCATCATCTACCTGCTGCACTGCACCTACAGCCACCTAGAAAAGCTAGGTGGACCCCTGAGGATCATGTTCTTTGCTTTCTCCAGTGGCTCCAACATCATTTAGCTAGCCCAAGCTGTCCACTGTGCAAATTCATGCCCCAGTACGTTTGGCCACAGGGATGTGTGTCTGACACAGTGCTGTGTAGTACAGGAGCTCCTGAGTGAATAGTTCTGTAACCGTTCCTCTTCACATCCGATTTCAAGTACAACACAGAGAGCTGCCATCTGCAGAAATTCTCAGATCAAACTCATATGAATTTAGTTGCAAGTTTTAATAAAACAATAAATGACCATGCACAGGAACTCAAAACGTATTTATTTACGCTTGTAAATGTGATTTGGTAACATTTCAAACATTCAATTTCAATAATACTTCAGTACAAATTGTATGAAATGACTACTAATAAAAGTAACAGGACAATTACTCTTCTTGGTGAATGTCATTACATGTAAAAGCCATACTATTAAATAAATGGGTTGACTATAATTAAATTATATTCTGCATCCACTGTTCTGTCCACTTTATTGTACTTCTAGCAGTCACACGTCATGCAATTGACTATTGGCTAATTTAAAAGCTGCCACAAATGTGAAACCATCTGCTATGGCTGTTAAGATGAAAGTAAATTATCATGTGTTAGCAGACGATTAGCTCTGTGCGAGTTCGCCAAATAAGGTGTATGGTGTGCTCAGCCTAGAAAAGGGGAGCTTTATTAACTGCTACTTCTAGCTGCAGGATAAATCTGTCAAAGATAAATCTGCAAGTTCAGTAAGTCACAGCAAGAGATGTTCTATGGATTGATTAAGGTCTACAGTATGTTACTATATATCAGTATCATGATGTCACATCAAAGAGTCTAATCAGGTCATACTGTATTTACTGTAGTATGTCAAAGGTTATTAAATAAAGACTGTAGTCATATTTGATTGCATTCAATGGTCCTTTTTGTCTAAACCTTACCATATACATTTTGAAAATATTTTGAAAGTGTTATCATAACACCCATCCCAGTTGTTAGCTTCCAAAACGGTATGGGAGAACAATTTAAAAAAAAAAGAAAAGAAAAAAAAACCGATTGTGATTTGAATGCTTCACTTACAAACGGAGCTGCAAATAAAAACAGGTTACAATGCAGCCTCAAAAACAGCCCATAATCAGATTCCAGTGTTGCTGCTGAGAGGTCAAAACTGCTTCCTTAGATAATGAATGACAGAAAATTCATAGTTCATGTCTTGCTCCTGCTATCACACACTTCTCTGCCATGGTTATCCTCACATGAATTAAAAAAGTCTTGTGATGATGTTGCTGTGTGTGGAATACCCATGAGGGGGCAGCGTCAATTTGTAACAGAGAAACAGACTGCTCTCTTTCAAAAAAAAAAAAAAGTAGGGCTCTAGCATTCGCTGTGTTTTACTTCTGCTGAGCCCATACAGTGGGATAATGATGCAGGGCATTAAAAAGTGTCTAAATAAATGTGATCAAAAATAAGATGTGCCCTCCTCCTAGTGTAAATGGTCAAGAACATTAGGCAATAACTATTTCTGCTACACGCAGGCATTTCCGCTACAAGCAGGCGCAATGCAAAGTATGTGAACTTAACAGAGGATAAACAAAAATATAAAAGTCGAATGACCAGCGGACTATGGTCATTTTTTAAGCCAAATAACTCGCTACTTACCATCACAGCTAGAAAGCGTAAGTCCTGCTGATTGTTGCGATATGTCTATTCATAAGTCGATACGTAATATTGAGTTAAAAAGCCTAGAAACCGCCAGTAAAGTGAGGCTTTGGGTTTCATTTATTAAATTCTTTCATGGACTGAGACAAACATAGCATTACCCTTTAACCTCATTTAAAAATGAACACCCCTTCACATCAATAAGTAGTACATTAAGAATTAAATGTAAATGGGCAAGTTTTTCATATCAGAAATCAAGACAGCCAGGGCTGGCCCAGAAGAGTGTGTTTATATCTACCAACATACCTTTGTAAGTAGGAGGACTCTCTTCTGTAAACGGCGGACAAGTGCATCCTGATTTTCTCGCTTCTTCTGTTCCTCCAGAGCTTTAGAGCGAAGTTCAACCACCTCAGACTGCAGCTGAGCACGAGCTTTCTCTACAGACCGAATACTAGAAGAAAGAGACAGAAAGAGACCCAGACAGATAGATACAGAAAGAGAGACAGAGACAAACAGAAAGTAAGAGAGAGACAGAAAGAGACACAGGGAGAGAGATACAAAAAATGTTCAGTGTTGTGTATCACATGACATTTCTTAACTACAGAGATAAGCTGTGCATGCCCCAGATAAGTTGGTGTTCCTAATAAAGTGGCCGGTCTGTGCCATATGAAGCTTTGTGGATGTGTGGTCAAGTATTAATGAACTCCACTGATTTAAATATCCCCAAAAATTTAACGGAAGAGTAAAAAGCGATGCATGAAAACAGATGAAAAGATGAGTGCAGGGCTTTGATGAGGGGATAGATATGTGGGGGGAAGTGGCCTAAGGTTTAATGTGAAGTTTAACTTAGCTTGTTCACTGTGTAGCGACTGAAAGTTTCATCTCCTGTAACTGCATTTATTTTAACTAGGTCAAAAATGATTAGAAGTGAATGGGAGGAAAAAGGGATGAGCGAAAGGCAAAGAACAGACGAATGCTGGTCATAACAGACCGCGTTTGGGGGAGTTGGCCTGAGGTATCATATGACCTTTTGTGGGTTTTGGATGAAGTGTGTCCATGGAGGACAATCTGAAGGGTGAACCCCATTCATTGTATTTTTGACATTTCTGTGGGTGACTAGCATCCCCATGGTAACTGAAAATGGCCAAAAGTGTAATAGCACACCTCACGCTGGTGAGCAGTACATTACGATATATAGGTTGCCTGGGTGCACCCTACAGTTCGAGCTAGGGGTGTTGAAATTAATCACATAATCGATGCATCGTGATGCAGATGTGGACGCTTCTGCATCAATGCGGTGGCAGAACACAATCAATTATATCATAATGACATCGCTTGATTTTCTGGTGGTGGCTTTAAAATTCTAGTTAAAAAGTAGTCCCGGTAGTGACTGTGGCCGCCTGATCTGAGTACAGTGCTGCTCCGAGTAGCTCCAAGTAGCTCCGGGTCGCTCCTAACTCACTGCCATTACTCACCGCATGCGTGTCAGCAAAAAATGGCGGAGGGAAGCCCAAAGATTAAAAAACGCTCCAAACATTTTAAAAGCTGATATCTGGACACATCTTGGATTTTATGAACAGGCTGGGAAGCATGAATTGGACAAGTCACATGTGATGTGTAATGCATGTCACACAAAAATTAAATATGTTGGGAACACTACCAACTGCTAATAACACCGGCCAGAGAAATCCCAAACCCAGCACAGCCAAGAATTTATGCAGCTCTATCCACGATACCGCCCAACTCTGAGAAAGGGAAGAAAATAACCCAGGCTGCGGCAGCCTTCATAGCAAAAGATTTACGGCCATACTCCATTGTGGACAACCCCGGGATTCAGCACCTGTTAAGGAATATAGAGCCGTGGTACAAGGTCCTGTCGCGCAGCCACCTTACAGAGAAGGTTATACCAGATCTTTACCAAGAAACCAGAACCCAGATAACAGAATTAATGAGCAAAGCTAGTCGAGCAGCACTAACATGTGATTCATGGACTTCACTAGCAACGGAGCCTTATGTTACAGTGACAGCACATTTCATTAGCGAGGACTGGCAGATTATGTCCCATGTGCTGCAGATGAGAGCTCTGTATGAGTCTCACACGGGTGCACATCTGGCGGAGCTACTGTCCAATGTTGTGGACGATTGGCAGCTATCAGATAAAGATGTGGTGCTCGAGACGGACAATGCTTCAAACATGTTGGTTACAGCTCAAGTTGGAAATTCCAGCATGTAAGATGCTCCGTCCATACGCTAAATCTTTTTCTTTTTTTTTCTCCCCTGGCCTGTCAGTAACACATGACAGTATGTATGTGCAGCTGTGCTATCATCATTCATGATTTTTGCATCTTTTTTTTTTTTTAAATAATTATTTTAAATATCTTTTTTTTATTTAAGCATAGTATAAAAGACAAGACTGAGGGACATAAAGCCGAGGAAGACGGTGGGGAGAAGGGGGAAAAAAGGGGGGGGGTAGAAAGTCAACAGAAGGAGGGGGAGAAAGGAAAGAAAAAAAAAAACCAAAAAAACCCACAAACGTAACAATAACAAAAAAAATGGGGAGAAGGAGGATAGAGAGAGGGAAAAAAAAGAATAGATAAACTGCTTCCATACCTGCTGACAAAGAGAGAGAACAACAACCAACATCTGTATGAATCACAGTAAATAC
>JBBIGA010000083.1:26083166-26094992 GCA_037576975.1 Alestes dentex | reverse complement strand
ACGTAGCTAACGTTAGCTATCAGATCTTGAGGTATAACAGCCTTACTCTGTTTGGCAGTCTTTTTGAACATATGTTCAATATTCTGCGATAGTGACGCTGCTGCCTGCTTTCTCCTCCGTCTCTCCTGCTCTTTTCGCCCCATATTATATGGATGTAGGATGCCGCCTCACAGATAAAAAAAAGTCAGTTGCTGCACAGTGGGTTGTTATATGTCGCGTGCCACCAAGGAGAATCACCGAAGTGGTTATTAGGGCTTCAGTTTGGTTTGTTTTGTTTTTTTTGAGGGATTCCCATTATTATGCATCATTATTTAAAGGAATACTTTATTACCAAAAAATTAAAAGTTCGAACCATCTGAACCCCCCCCCCCCCAATGAGTAATAATGACTCATTTGAAAACTTCTTACCATTAAATGGCTATTTAGCTATCTGCCTTCATGTGCTAATGGGAAAAAAATCAAAACAGTCTGTCCTCAAAGAAACCCAAAGCAGTTGTAGATTTTCAGAAAAACCTCAGACTTTCAGAAGTGATCAGAAGTGGGGTTTCCGAGTTGTTAAAACGGAAAATCTCACTCTAGATGGTACTGCGGCACCACTGTAAAATGTGATTGAGAATTGTTTACAATTGTTGTAGATGTAGAGATGTATTTATATATTTTGCTATATGGATTGCTATAAGTTAAGCCATGTTTTTCCTTTGTTCAGAGTATTCAGGCATATCTGGGGGAGGAGATTTTACAGGATTTCATCAACTTCTGCCTAAATTACTTGGCAAAGATTAAACTGCCCAAGAAAAGGTCAGTGGAAATAGCAAAGATGCAACACAGTCCGGATGGCATCAATAAAAATAAAAATAAATACATTTGAATAAATAATAGTATGTACCAAAAAAGATCCTTGGCACTGGCAAGTTTTTGGATATTGTTTTTGTTGGATTTTTTTCCCCTGATTTTCTGCCAATCCCACCCAATAGCTAGCACTGGGAGGGTGACAGCTAGCATGTTTTTCTGCATCTTTTTGAGCTGCCAGTGCAACATCATTGGGTAGCACAGCACGTTTGATGGAGAATGCTGATTGCCAGTTCTGTTACCTCAGCTAATAGATATCCAGGCTGGCTGTCATTTCCCGTTGATAGGGTCAACACGTGTAACTCCTTAATTTTTGGCGACATTTATGGCATTTAGCTGACGCTCTTGTCCAGATCAGTGCTTAAGTAGTCCACATTGCTTCCTCAAACCTGTAAAGCTGAACTTAAATGACCGTCCGCTATTCAATTAAGTTCCTGCAGGCTAAGTACACATAACACCTGTCAAAGAAAAGTCAGATGTTAAGGCAAAAGTAAGGAAGGCATAGAGATAAGAGTAAGGGGGGAGATAGGGAGGAAGAAATAAATAAGCAGAAACGCGAGGCATAGTTAGTCACCAAGGTGTTCCTTGAAGAGGTAGGTCTTCAGACGATGCTTGAAAACGGTGAGGGACTCCACAGATCTGATTCTAGCTACAGAATATTTTATTAAAATACATGCCAAATTTATATATTTTTCAACATTAGTATAATATTTGTTAGTTACACTTACAATAGTAAAAAAAAAATACGAATTTCATAATTCATACAGTGAGTTCCATGTTAATCAGCATTATTGTTACCGTTCACTAACTTTGATATCTCGGACTTTACCTCCAAGGGGCACCTTTATTGAGTTTCGCAATGGAATGCTCAATGTTTCTCCCATCGGCCGAAGCTGTAGCCAGCAGGAGCGAATCGAATTCTTTGAGCTTGACAAGGTAATACTATGTACTTTTTTCACATCTTAAAGGCTACGTCCACACTGCATGCTTTTGTCTTGTTGGATACTATAAAATATTAAAACCTAATTAGTAGATCCTGTCAGATTTCACTCCTCTTGTCTTTTGTCTCTGATAGAAAGAAAAGATCAGAGAGAAGTTTGTGGCTGTTTTGAAAGAGGAATTTGCTGGGAAAGGACTAACTTTTTCCATTGGTCAGTGTGTTTGTGTGTTGATGTTACTGGTATGCCTTTATTAGTATTTTCTTGTTAATATTCCTGGAAACCTAAAAGAAGGTTTTTTGTGTGGGTATGTTTACTGCAGGAGGGCAGATAAGCTTTGACGTGTTTCCAGATGGTTGGGATAAGCGGTACTGTTTGGGTATTGTAGAGAAGGACTCCTACCAAATCATCCACTTTTTTGGAGACAAAACCAAGCCAGTGAGTCACATTTTTTCTAGTTTCTATTCAATAGAACATGAGAGGGACTTTAAAACAAGCTGTTCCTACTTAGGTGCATCTTTGGTTCATTAAAAAGTCTAATGCAGGGATCACCAACATAGTGCCCCCAAGGACCACATGAGTAGCCCGCAGACCTGTTCTAAAAATAGCACAACTCACCAGTGATCAGCGTCTAACATTTAATTTTATGCGGTTGCTATTCGTCTTCAATCACATTTGCATTAACATAGATTTGAAAATGTCAATATCTAAAAAAAGTTTAAAAACAGGTTTATTATACATGAAGTTTAGGTAAACTCTGTTCCAGTGTATCAAACTGGTAGCCCTTCGTATGGCTCAGTACCCGTGAAGTAGCTCTCAGTTTCAAAAAGGTTGGTGACCCCTGGTCTAAAATGTACATTTACTTCCCCCAGTTGTAGTCAGAGAGCCTAGACATGTTTCAGAAATTTTGCTTATTTAGTTTCTAACTGGAGCTAGAAGGCTAGATAAAATATTTGTAGTTAGTAGTTACCCAAATTCTTTCTGTAAAAATACATTACCAAACGTCCTATCAACACCCAAACTCTATTCAGATTGTTTTAATGGTGGCACAGACTACTAAGTCATACAAACAGTATGACTTACTGGGGATTTACTACAGCTGTTTCAGACAATACCAGTGCTGGGATTCACAAAGCAGTAAGGGGCTGAGTCCTCTATGTCACAAGTGGAATGTCATGCTGTGTCCTGAACATCCCTGAACAGGGTTTGGACTACCTTAATGAAGAACTGGATGTGGTTTGAGTGAGTTGAAAGAAATTTTGGGGAGGTATTTACAGTGTTAACAGTGCATGAACCAGAATCAGTTGCCTTTGGACCCCTATGGGTTGTCTATGGGTTTGTATTAATTACACACTCTGCTTTCTTCATCAGGGAGGAAACGATTATGAGATTTACACAGATCTGCGAACTGTCGGCCATGAAGTAATGTCACCTGATGACACACAGCAGATTTGTGAAAGACTTTTCTTCAGCTGAGTGGCTCTTTGCATTCATCTGCCATATCAAGATACTGTAATCTTCAAGGCTGTGCTCTATGATTACCTTCACGGACACAAGTCTTGATTTGTTTTACCTCTAATTATCAGGTAATCTTGAAAGTTGTGAGAAGCATCTAATCTCTGGTCTTCTAACCCTAAGCTCCTGAATGAAATGTACTTCTCATACGGTATACATCTGGGCTTCAGAAGTTTAAAATCTTTTTTTAAATCTTGGCATGCTGGGATATTCTTTGTTCCACTTCCAACAAATGGTGTGACTTTTTTTTTAAATCTGGGGCCCAAAAAATGGACTCAAGGTTTTGTCTGGGTTTGCATCATGTTACTGGGAAAAAATTAATCCATATCACCAAGGAACCTTTCTTTGTTGTAATCACCATCAGAACTTTGAAACACCTAAATGGAGCTTTGGCATAGGACCTTTAAATGTAAAATCAGTCTAGACAGTACCATGCCTAGAACACCAACCTTATATTTTTTCATATGGAAAAACAATTGTACATATTAAATGCAGCAATACCATTAAATCAGGTTCTGCTTCACCGTTGTCACACTGTTGCTGGGCATAATTGCACTAATTAAGATGGTTTAGGTTTTGTTATACTGAAGGTAATATTTTAGAAGATTGGGAATATGGGCTACATTTCTCTTTTGTAGTGATATTTAGTTGCTGAAAGGGTTAATATGGGAGGGATACAGAGCCATAGTAGAAAGACTTATGGATGGAGGTGTGTGTCTGAGTTTGTGAAGTTAAAGGCTGTTACCACATTTTAATTTGTATTCTTTGGTTTTAAAGATGTGAGAATTAAAGATTGTCTTCTGTGTATTACTTGTAAATGTCCCAACACTTGAAAATAGGTGCCATTCATGACTGAGCCTTTCAGGCTTAAGATCTAAAAGTGCTGACAATACATTTCTGATACATCTAATATGTATTAGAACAATGACATGTAATTCTAACTTAAATATAATGTACAGCATTTGCAGTTAAATTAAATACATCACATAATAAATTGCTAACCTCTAAATTGTTTTAGTTTTGCATAACAATCATCTACTTGCTGTTTCAGGTATAACAGGCAGTTATCCAACATGCTAGGGATGCATATGGGAATGGGCAGATGCCGGTATCTGATATTTTTCCTGTACATATTGTAAGCGTCAGACAAAAACCTCGTACCTCAAAATTTACAGAACCAAGAAACCATAGCTTCTTATGAAGGTTAATGTAAAAAGATTATTTCTTTTTTGATCCATTCATCATGAAATTTTATGTAATGTAAAAATCAGCTGGACTTTTCCAATTATGTAAAAAAAGTGAAGAAAACCAAATGAACTTTTGTTTCTCCTATTACGTTGATGTCCTGTTTAACTACATTTAGTGCAGATTGCACAGTTGAATAAAAATAGTTTTTGAAGACATATTTAATATATTTATAACTAATAAGGGACCCCCTGGTTATGTCACAGATTCCATTTTGAGAACCATAGGTCTAAACCAGGACTGCTCAAAAGTGTGCCCCACAAAGATGCACGGTTTGGCCCACAAACATTTTAGTGTCCTTCTCAATTACTGAAGTACTCTTCCCTTCTTTGTGCATAGTTTTCTTTGGCTTTTTGACCCACCACCATTTTGGGCACCCCTAGTCTAGAATGTCAAAGCAGTTTTATTATTTACAGGTATACAATACACATTTGTAAATTTGCATAAAAACATCTTTAATGTAGACAAAGCAAATAATGAGTACATAAAACTAAAGTACAAATTTGTTTATTTATTCCCTAATAAACACCATGATAAGCTAGAAGAAATTCTTTATCTAGGTGGGAGGCTGAACCTACTATACTCCAGTCATTGTTTATTATGTCTCTGTGAGGCTTAAGTGAAGGTTCCATGAAAGATCCAATTGAGGACGACTGGCTTGTTTTCAGCACTGTGGGTTCTGGACTTTTTGTTCTTAATTAAATTTATTTAACCTTTCTTCTATTGGGACAGTTGCCTTCTTCCTGAAATGTCATTTATTCTACAATTCTTAAATAAGGCTGTGCGTTTGGGAGACTCACCAGTACAAACATTTTGGTGTTAGGACTGTCTATATTTTCTGAACATTAGTAAAAACTCAACTGATACTGGTTTGAAACAGGTAGTATGTCTGGCAAAACCTGAAAATGTCTAAACTGTTAAAGCTGCTTTATCTCAAAGTCCTGGGTTATTTAAAAAGATCTTCAGTTACCACAATCTCACTATGACACCTTTTGTAGAATATACAAAAAAAAAAAACAATGTTCAAAATGTGTCAATATTTCATCCTTTACAAACAAAATAGAAAAAAGAAATTAGTTCTTAATCTGTGGTACTTCCAAGTCAGTATAAAAAACGTTTATAACCATAAACTGCAGTTCATCAAAGCACTTCAAGAAAATACAGAATTGGAAATGTTTACGGTAAATACATTTTGACAGCTACTGGTGCATGTTTAAAAGTTTCACAGTTCATTCGCAAACTATTCACAAATCAAGACACTGAGGGTCCAGCAAGTTAGAACATTGTTCAAATTTACCATTACATTTTTAAACCAGTAGGGTAATTCCACCCTCAAAAGCCTTTACTTCTTCACCAAGGTCCATGTAGCCCTTTGGCAGTTAGCGAATGGGTCGGTACGGGAAGGCCATTGCGGCAGGATGAAAAGCGTGTGGGGGAAGGGGAGAATGAGTGGTGTGAGGCGTTAAAGGGCGGTGTGGTGACAGGGCTGGGTGTGTGGGGAGAGGAGAGAGGGCAGGGTGGGTGCCATGTGGGGAGGAGAGGGCTGCCTGATGTGTGGTATGAGGTGAGAGAGGAGAGGGCCGGGCTGGATGCATGTAAGGATAAAGGCTCGGCTGGAAGGGTGCACTGTGCGGCTGAGGCTGAACAACAGGACCGGACATGACCAGCTGTAACAGGCTGTAAATGAAACATATGCCACAACTGTTATTATTTGTATAATCCTTAGCCAAACTATTTTTCTTGCCATATAAGATTATCATTGAAGATATTATATTATTGCAATGTAAGATATTTGCAAACTATAATCTTAAAGGTTATCATTCAATCATGAAGTTTGGGTAAAGCTGTAAAGCAAGCAAACATCTAACAAGCTTACCTCCAGACTTGACCTAAAACTTTGTTTAACCCAGCAAATGGGCACTGAATGGTGCCATGCACAAGATTAGTGTACATTATCGCAAGCTGAACCACTCATTAAAGAAACAACATTTTTAATAGAGTATTTTATGATTCCGATAAAGGCTACACGCTTCTTAACAGCGACTAGAACCCAACCGTCACTGGTTGTGTGTTTGACGGTTAATGTCGAGCAGAGTCACAGGTCATATTTAAAAAAATAATTTTAAAAATTACGTAGACACCCTATTAATTATTAAGAAAAATAAAAATTGTCTAAGAGCAACACAGAAACACTCTACCCACCTGGCTACCAAATACTGAAGCACATAAAAATCCCCTGTCAAAAAATCATTTAATAACAAACTGCCTCGTAAACATCAGCACAAGAACCAGGGTTTCCACGCCCAAGCAGATGGACACAAATTTAAAATCACCATATGCAATACCAAGAGTCAGATAGAGTGGTGCAAAGCACGTCACCACTAGACTCACTCTGGAGTGATGAACCAGGCTTCGCTATCTACCAGACCAAAAGCTAAACATAACCTACTAGAATGCATCGTGCCAACATTTAAGTTTGGTGGAGGAGGGGGCTGTTGTTCAGGGTTTTGGCTAGACCCCATAGTTCCAGTGAAATGTAATGTTTGTGCTACAGCATACATACATATATACTTCCAAATTTCTGGCTACAAGCTGGGGAAGGCTAAACTGAGGCAAAAAAGTAAGGTCCTTAAAGATATAGTTTTACAAGTTTGTTGTGGATGACCTACAGTAGTCTGCACACTGCCCTGACCTTAACCAAACTGAAGCTGTTACAGCAGGGTGCTGTAACTCCATATTAACCTCATATGAATGTCTATAATTTTGTAATGACATGTGTAACAAGCTCATATGGATGTGGTGGTCAGGTGTCCCCAAACTTTAAGGTATATAATGTATAGTATGATCGCTCTGGTAGGAACAGTACATATCAAAATCTATATACTTAAAAATGCAGCTGGTTCACAAACTTTGCCTTTCCCTCCCTTGTCAGCTTACTCACATGCGAGTGATTGCTATTTGATTAAAAATGTCTGAAAAATCTGAATTACATAAATCTGATTTGCCCTGCAATGTGTACAAAGCCTTAGCTACATAGGACCTACCTGAACTTTTTAGAGAATCCAATTTTGTGATACCGCATCCTTTAAATCTTACTGTCCACTGAAAGTAAAAACCTGTTAACACTACTGACTGAGCCTGTTTTGACTTACTTGTTGTGAGGGAGTCTTGAGCACAGAGTCCGTAGATCCTCTGAAGAACAAATAAAACAAAAAGAAATCATATACTGATGTGTATGCTATTTAATGGCAAAAGCCGAAGTCTACCTCATACCTCTAGTACACAACAAGGCTCGTGTTGCCATGGCAACTTGAAGGGCTTGGGCCAGCCTATCCAGAGCCAGCTGGATTTCACTGGCAGCATGTAGAGGGTTAAGCTCATCCACTAAACGACTCACTTCCTCAACTAGGGAAGCAACAGACTCTGCCTGCAGTACGGCTAGCCGCCCAAGAAGATTCTGTTCCGTAAGGTGGACCTGTAAACGTGCCCAAAAAAAAACGTTTGCATTTAATATACTGATTCAGTATACTAAGATGCTCTTAAAGAAAGTTTCCTGGCAATTTATGCATCAGTTAACAGAGACAGTACCTGTAACATGAGAAAGACTTGAAGAACACTCAGATGTAGTTTGGAGTACAGTTCCTCGCATCCTGCCACTTTCCCTGCATCTACATGGCCATTGGTCAGTGTCAACTTTCGGCCTCTCTGGTAGGCTAGTGGGGCCTTCACGCACCATCGGAGGAGGCCCATGAGAGGTGTGACCTCCAGGCAGCCGATTGGTAAACTTGAGGTGAGGGGCGTGTTAATGAAAGTGAGCAGGAGTAATCTGGGGTCTTCTGTGATCCAACCAACCACCATCTCCAAAAGGGTAGGGGGGGGCGTTAGCTCATCTATAAATACATATAATTCACATGCACGACTGTGAAAATCGCTTGTCCATTTTTCAACTATGTTCAAAGACTTTTGTGGCGAAATGATGGAATTGGGAGGTTAGAGAATCTGTCAACATTATTGAGTGTGAAAAGCCATTACCATTGTGATCAACTGATACGTTAATGCTATACATATTCAGCCTTAAGTCAAATCAACTTGGCTATTCCTTCCATAAACTGCTACAGGGAAAAGAGGAAAAATTACACTTTCAAGTAGGCATCAGCTTAACTAACGGGGGTCGACTTTATTCGTTTTGAAACTGACTACATAAGTTGAAGTCTTTTATTTAAAAAAAAAAAATTGAGAACCTAATCTACTGAACTTTATCGTAGAGGGTTTTGTGACATTATTCCCAAAATCCTCAGAAAAACGAGTCCCACAGCTTAACCAAAACAGTGGCAGGTACCTGAAGAAAGATCATACAAGGCCGTGACCGCAGTGACGAGCTGACAGCAGAAACGAGGGCTGGCAGAGCAGATGTTCTGCAGGGTGGAGATTGAGCAAGGCACCAGCGTGCAGTAGTCGTCCACTAACACCTGCGCCAGTCGGACACACCACGCAGAGTGTGTGCGCTGCACATGGGAACACAAGAAAATAACATACTACTGTAGCAATGCCACTGGTAAAGAGTACAAATAACCACACAGAAACATCCAAGCTCATTAACACTAAACTGTTAAGTAAGCACAACTGAAACTAATAACTTAAAAATAAGTAGCACTTTGTTTTTGCATTTCTATTGGATTAATATTTCTGCATCCAATATTGTTTCAAAGTCTTGTATGTAAATCTATTTGCCTTGAAAAACACCAGGTCAATAAACAATACATTGTGATTTTATATGTGTTAGTTTAGCCATTTATTTTCCACTTCAGTATTTACAGTTACCACTTAATACCTTGTTCAGCTAATAAAATCCATGTAATGCATCAGTGGTTTAACTGGGTGCACAAGCAAACACCTGCCAAATCCATAGGACTGAAAGATTTGCTGTGTGCAAATACAGTATTGACAAAAAAGTATAGTGCTTCCTATTGGGACCCACCTGTAACCAAGTGGCAGCACACTCTAGAATAGGTACCCGACACACTGCTATCGCCATAGACACCAGCTTGCCCAGCATGGCCATACGGCTCTCGTCAGCCTTGTTGCCTTGAAGGCCAAAGAGGGCAGAGAAGATGACCTGACGGATTGCATCTTTGCTCTGCTCCTGGAAGTAGCTACACATGATCTCCAGGAGTTGCAGCTCCTGAACACAGCTCATTCTCTGAAATATACATATAAACACAAATAGATTACTTCATTTAGAGCACAAATTAGGATAATTAGGATAATTTCCACATTAAGACACCTCTAAATATATAAAAATTCCAAGTTTGTTCACTATATATAGACCAGGGTTTCTAAGTTTCAGCTCCACAAAACGAATGCAGCTGAGGTCTATCCTACATTTAGACCAGGAGTGGTGAGAGCGTCGATCTCTTGCTCCCCTGCTAACGTGAAACACTGTGGCTATTATGGCATAATAGTTCATTCGAAATGCTGGGTCTTGCAAATTTGTTTTAAAGGGGCTGCAAAGCAAACAAATGTATTGACTCGTGTCTCTGTGATCTTTGTGCGTTCTTCAAATGTACTGCAAAATGACTCACTGTATGATGTCAATACAAACTTAACAACACAGATTTTACAACATGAAAAGCATGAAACTAGCCCATGTTATGTTATGCAAAACTGTTAATAATGAGATACACAGACCTCTGCATAGACAAAATGTATATATTTTTTTCTCTTGTTTTTAATATGCAAAGTGTTGTTGAAAGGGTATGGTGTTATGAGGCTCCATTGTACTCTGCCTTTAGCGGAAGCTTTAATTCTCTACAACACTGAAAGAACATATATATTGACAGAGTTTTGGTTGCCTGAGTTGAGGCCGGTGTTAACTTGTCACTCCAGAATGATCTGAGAGGGATCCACTCTTTACAGCAAAATGGTAACTTGTAATTTTGCTGTCAGATTTGTTGTATTCCCTGACTATTTGAATTTGGCATGGCAAATACGTCAGCATGACTTTTGTCGAAGCCAAAGTGAGCCCACACTCTGAATGCCATGGAAGCTGGTCTATGTTGTGGGTGTACATGGTGGGCATTCCATTGCTTTCTATCAACAGGAAAGTCACCATTCATGGTAACTGTTCATATAGCAGATATAGATTGGGTTGAAATATCACCAATATGTTGTTAAATACAGCAAGCCACACTGCAATCTCAATCCATACAAACATTACATTTTGTCCACATTGTGCAGCCAAAGTTCAGAGCAAGGGGGAGAGAGAAACACAGAAATAAACAGACGGATAGACAGACTGATACACTTAGAGAATCCTCACCTTTCGTTGCACACTCCTATCTTTGTGCACCTGAAAGATGAACTCTTCCACCAGCTCAACAGTGCTCTTTTCCAGACCCGGCGTGGGTCCCGGAGCACTCTGCAGTGCGCTGCCCAACGATATGTCCAGATGGTAGAGCACCTCCTTGGCCGCACTCAGAGGGTCACGCCGCAGCAATGCATGACGAATATCACTCATGGCTGTTGGAAATATAATATATACACACACATACAGTAAACCCCCACTTGAACACGGATTGGCAGTCACGGTTTCAGTCCAACACAGATTTTTTTCTGAGAACTAATAATAATTGTTTGCTGAAACCCCTGCACTAACGCGAAAACTGCAGATATCCTCCGCATTTTTTTTTACTTGTGTGATGTCCGTGCCTCGTCCTCGTGCTGGGCTAAGCACCACGCCTAAACATGAACCATGCACGAGGACGAGGGGGCATGGTGGACGAGGCCTGGATATTACAGCTTTTTTCGCGGCAATATATGAATTTTCATACAATTAAGTGTTAAATTATTAAGAGTCATGAGTGAATCTGTCGGATCCGGGTCCTTGGCTGTGTCCGGGTCCTTGGCCGAGTCATGAGTGAATCCATCTGTTAACTTTAACCGAATCGTAATTGCATAGGCCGAGTCAGTGAATCCGAGAACATGCAGCCGAATCTGAATCAATCAAACGAGCAGGTTTATCACTCACATGAGTGGGATAGCGCACCCTGTGAACGACAGTAATGAGTGAATCAACCGGTCAAATACAACTGAATCGCTCATATGAGCGGACGAGGGATTCAAATACAACTGAATATATATATCAGACTTGTTCATACACTCGTCACTGATTAGACTTCATTAAATCCATCATTTGACCACATTGCCTTTATTTCACATTCAAAATATGCACACCCCACAACCACAATGTCTGATGAAAAAAAACTATTAAAAATAACAG
>JBBIGA010000083.1:26050964-26075653 GCA_037576975.1 Alestes dentex | reverse complement strand
TATATATATATATATATATATATATATATATATATATAAAGGGGACAATTTTTATTGAATTTGCTTATTTATTAAATTAACATTTACATATTTGTTAAATTAATACCTCTGCTTCAGCCCATGTTTTTGGCTCTGCTACATACTTATAGCAGTTTCTCCCGAATCTTTCCCAGTTGTTTTCACATTTTCTGCTAACTGCAAATACAGATAATTTTACTGATTTTAACAAACTTACATACTTTCCCAGTATAAGAGTGTAAAGATTTCAGTACAGCATGGAAACAAGCAAGGTTCAAAATGTAAAACTGTCAATCAGGTCCAGTCACTAGAGTCTACCTGGTCAGTTTCTTCCAACACGGGAGGACTGTCAGATGTACTTTTTTCAACTTTTCTGTTAAGAACAAACAAACATAGAGCCCTGCTATCCAGTAGGCACAATGACATCAGATGAATGGACACCAGGTTCTGGGTCGGGTGGGATTTAAACAGGGAAGACAGGTGGAGTAAATCGTAGAATTGTAGATACCAACGCATGCCTAGTGGAATCTTCAATTGCTGGGGCCTCCTCCCCAAGGGCAACTGCTGTTCAAAGCTCCAGCAGAGACTGTTGTTCCCATTGTTCTGGACTACTCCTCCAACAAAAACTACCTCTACTGACAGTACCTACTCCTTTCGCCGTAGATGGCAAATCTGTTCAACAGTGATTAAGCTGTACACCTTCTATTGTTAGTTTTCCCAATAGAGACTCTCTCTCTCCAGGTTGACCCTTTGAAGTCTTGGTTCCTCCCGAGGTTTCTTTATCCAGCTCAGACAATTCCTGGTATAATCTGCCCAGACTGGAAACTTTGACTAGTCATTTTGCTGGTGTTGCCTCCAACTGAGTTAGCATGTGGGACAAATAGTGAACCAAGGTGACGACCAAGGTGACGACCAAGGTGACGACCAAGTTTTACGACCACCTGAGTGGTCGAGTCTGCTCATGGAGTTGGTTCATGATTACGGGGACCTCCTTAGGTGGTATGGGGACTCCTGTTGCATCTGGGACTGTTCATTCATCTGTTATATTGCTTTCTAGTTTGTGATGATCTAGCTTGTGTTTTTTGGCAGGAGTGTGAATACACGAGCTGACGTCAGCACAGCTTCGGGAACACAGCCAAAAAAAGTTCAAGAAACCCTGTAGTTTCCCTTTCTAGTCCATAGAGACATTAGAAAGGGAATCCCAGGAGGTGCCAGGTCCGGTAGCTACCTTGTCAATTTCTTCCAACATGGGAGAGAAATGCCAGGCATACGTTTTTTCACCTTTTCTGTTATAAGTAAACAAACATAGAGCTATGCTAGTCAGTAGGCCCAACAGTGAATGGACATCAGGCTCTGGATCAGGCTGGGTTTACAATTAATAGACTAGAAAACACTAAAATATAGTAGATCTAAAAGGCAATGTAGCAGTAGCCTTACCTGAAAATCTTGAAAAAATGTTTTCAAGATTAAAGTGATTCAAGTATCCATAGGTGTGAATTCCACAGCCTTTAACATACTTTACTTCTAAATGTTTTTGTTAGAAGACCAGCTATCAGACTCTTACAGTGGTCCAGCTGAGATAAAATTCGCACACATTAATTGTGCTGAAACAAATATAAATGTCCTGCATTTTCATTATATCTAGTAAATTTACCTTTTTCACATGAAGATCCATTCAGAGCCACCAGAGCCACAAGAGCAAGACGTATTAAATTCTTCATTCAAGTAGAAACCTAAAAAAGACAAGTAAAAAACATGACAGTAAATATTAAATAGTTCATCTAAAAATTAAATTAATCTAAATCTGAACAATATATTTTTTAATTCTGTCAGTTTATTTCTGAGGTAACACATATGGCTGAAATTTCAAAATCCAGGAATCTGTAACATAATCAATACTCCATACCAGGGAAGTTACAGACAACTATGGAGCGAGTAAATGGCTTATTAACAAAGGGGTCCGCCAAGGAAAACCTGCCATCTACTTTTATACCCCGAGGTTCACTTCAAAGAATACAGTGATGCAATACACCAATAAGAAGAATCTTGGAAGGTCAAGATTATTGTTTTATCTGAAAGTCATTTGTTGACACTACTGATGTCACCATGATTTGCAACTTCATTCGTGGTACATAAAGAACTTCTGTAAGGTGTAGCTAAGTTTGTTATTCAGTACATAATTCAATATGCATTTCAGTATGAGGTGAGCTAGGTATTAATTAAACTATCTATAATATGGAATATTAACATATTTTGTATTTTCTACAATTGCTTTCTGTGTTTGATGATTGTTTATTGTAAGTCACTCTGCAAATGAGAATCAGCTAAAACTGGACATATTGTCACTGTCTAGATATAAACTCTCAGTTTTTTCAATGTTTTTCATATAATTTAAACACAGTAATTGTGTTCAAACATTTTAAGATGAGTGACCCAACAGAAATTCTCAAAATTGCTTGGAAAAAGCAACAAACGTTAAGAACATCTTAAGTCCTTCTCTGAAAAGTTACTATTTTGGATGTTTTTTAGACAGTGACAGTAGTATATTTTCATTGTGGAGTTTAAGCGATGGTTCAGGTAAAAATCAGATTTAGAGTTTTTCCTCTTACCTCATGCGTAGACAAGATGTCATCTCATTGTACTGACACATTGACAATAAAGCGTCTATCTATCTACTTATGTGTGTGGTGTTTGAGGTTTGCTTTATTAGTTTTGATGTGGAGCTTCATGATTAATGAAACCAGCAAATAATGGCCATGTTTTTCATTTATGTAATCTCAAATAGCCTTGCTTATGTGGTTTCTGACACCACATGACACACTGTTTTACTGAAATGTACCAAAGTACATTGCATGGCTAAACACTTTAGTATGTCTGTAGAATGTTTGTATCAATTTTATATCTGTAAATGTTGAGAAATATGAAGGTAAATAGACAGTCAATATCACATTTGATTTTGCTGCTCCTCAAGGCAGCCCAGTATTATTTGTAGTTATCATCCAATACCATCCATTTTCTTGGCTGCACAATACTTGTAAATAGTGCTGTGTATTACATTTTATAGACTAAATAAAGAGATGGCAGCAGCTTAATGGATTAGCCTACACACTATGTACCTGATACTTTAGTGATGTATAAGTGACATATCAGTGAACTGGAGGATGGCAGGGTGTAACATCCTCAATAGGATTGTAGAAAGTAGCATTTGTGCCATTTCATACAAGATGAGGAACATGATAGTGAGCCGTTTGAGTTTTTCATGATGATTTGACATTCTCTTGAAACAGACGAGAGAGCTGAGTGCCTCTTCTCTGACCTTTAGTTTGAGTTCCAAGGATGTGGCAGTGACATTGTTGTATTTCAGAATTACAGACTTGCATAATTGGTTTCCTTTGCAACACTTCAATCTGTAATTTCATAACAAAAGCTAGGCTTAATCTGAATGGTAAATAAAAAATAGAAAATGAATATCACAGGCCTTCAAGCCTCTCTCTGACTTTTAGGGATATTTAAATAATAATAAGAATAATAATGTCATCTGAATTCCCAAGACACATTTATATAAATGCTTAATTTGCTGACTAGGCAGTTGGTTTAGGTAATGGTAAGATTTGACAACACAGGTTAAACAAAAGATGATTTTTGTGCAGCTACATTAGCCCATATACAAAGGTCTGTCACACAAATCTTTTTTCTGATCGGTACCTTTGTCGCTGAATTTAAAATATGTTTGTTTTTCCCTCAAATTCCAGCTAGAGCAATGTAGCACAAACCAACTGTTCTAATAAAATGCTTTTTTTTTCCTGATTTCAGCTCATTTTTGCTGAAAAGAAACTGAAATACTACTGAGATAAATCAGTATGGCTCCGTGTACAGTACTGAAATAGACATGGAACAGAACAATATAGCCTAAGTTGCCTTATTGAATTAATATAACAACCCAGTTATTGACAAACATACTTTTCTGAGGCTAAACAGTAACCTCCCTTGATTAATTTCTGAAACATTATCTATAGTCATAGTTAGAACATCTAGCTTCATAATCTTATTGTATTTTAACAGTTAAAGGGCCCATACCATGAAAGAAAGTTTCTTTAGTTCATAAACACTATTTTTAACATACCATTTATTGTCCAGTCCATACCGTCAATGTATGTGAATTTACAGCTTTTTGAGTTCACAGTTTTGTGAAATAGAGAAAACCAAGATTTTTACATGTTCATTTATACAACCTTCAGTACTTAAGTTCCCCCTATTCATGATGAAGTGTTTTGGTCCATACTCATGAGGTTGACCACAGAGCAGCAACTCAGAAAACAGCTTATTTAAATATATTAATCAAAATAACAAAAAAACAACTTGTTTAATACTAAGGGATAAAGAAATAAATTTTCGCACACTGCAGCTTTTAATCACTGTTCCTTACATAATAAACCATAGGCTTTAATAATGTCCAGGGGTTTACTGAAAAAAGCTGATTATCTCTATAATCAGGATATTTGTTTTTAACAAAAACATAGCCTCCAGTAATGCCATCAGTCTGTCTGCACTGCAGGCCACTATGTCACTTTTCAGTTTTTGGGTGATAGACTTCCCTGTTAAATTTCAAATAAAGCAAGGAATTTAAAAAAATCAGTTATCAAATGTAAGTTTCTTCAAGCACTCATAACAATTTCATGATGTCAGCACAGATAAAGAAATAATAGTCTATATATATTATAATAGTATAATAGTCTAGCTTTTTGCCAGTATTTTTTTTTATTCTCTTTTATTTCTCTTCTTTTATTCTCTATACTACAATATATATACTACTATCTGAATTGTCCACTATAAAATGGCTATAAAATAGGAAGATTTACTGATTTTGAAATTTCAGCTAAAGCAGCTCAGTTATAGATTAGTCTCTGTTGCAGCAGTTTACAAAAAAATGAAGATTCTGAACCATTTCTACATCACTTTTGGAATTAAAGCTAATTTGTAAAGGGCATTTTGCTTATCTAGAATGACTTTCCATCATTAGTAACAGGGACAGACCCCTGGAGCAACTGAGGGTTGAGTGTCTTGCTCAAAGACACATGCCATTGCTTTTACAAACGTGTGAACTCTAGGGTAGATCTGATCTGGTGTTCAGTGACTTCTGCACAAATTTGGGGAGTTTGAGTCACACTGTCATTAAAACATAAGGGGAAAACTCTGTAATTCTGAAGTACATAGAATATTTCTGAGATTCTGCTTTTCTCTTAAATTGTTTGATAAACTCTCTGATATTAAATTTTGTAGTAAAATTATTTTTTTTTTTGTATTAAATTAAAAACTTCAGAATAGCAAGATATTCACGAGTGGTTTTACATTTTTAGTCCCTTACCATATCTTTCTGCTCTCTTCTCTCTGCTGTCTCACAACATTCTTTACTGATATTGAACCTTTTTTTGTTTGTGAGCTGGGAACTGATGATTCAGTGAGTGAATCAATGTTTGTTGTCTGGTCAGTGTGTTTACCTGACAGATCATCGTCTGTGTCATTTACAGCCCACATGTCTGAGTATGAGTCAAGGACAAAAACAAGAGAATACTTTGTACCCAGTAACAACAGGCGTTTACATGCATGTTAGTTCGCATATCGGCAAGTGTGACAGGTCTGTAGAGTTGTCGAAGTTACTTTGCACATCAAAAATAAATTCCTTGCTGGTAGGTAAACCCAAAAGACTCCCTTTCTCAGCTGTCAAAAATGGTTTCTTGGATCAGTACTACAGAAGAACACATTTTGTACATAAGCCTATCTATGACAGCTGACCTTCGAAAGTCTACAAAAGCTTTTTATAAAAGTATATTCCCACAAGTGTCTGTTGTCAAAACATTTTTCTCCTGGAACCTTACACAAAAGCCCACAACCTTCATTAGGAGTGGAAATAAGCTACTTTTAATAGTCATTTTCCATGTGTTAATAAACCTTTAAATAAACATTTACACATTAGTCAATGTACATAGTACGCAGAGTTCATATTGCAACAGAGAAATGTGGCCACATTTCTCAAAACGACCCTGATTGCTCACCATAAGGTCTTTTTAGTTAACAATAAACTAACTGTATTGAGTTTCTCCAACAGAAGTGGGAGGGTAAAGGTTTTTTGGGAGTAGTGGGGCATGTTACGTATAAATACTTAGAGTGATAAGTGGAATGAGGTGCCACTAAACAGCTACAATCAGTGTTAAATATCTTGATTTTGAAAATGAAGCTTTTCCTGTTGCTTTGGGTATGTGTTGGTGGTGCACTGGTCCAGGCACTTCAAGATTACGATGATGAATTGGTAAGCAGAATCAATTGCAGTTATGCTGGCCTCTTTGCTTGGTCAGAGTGAATTTTCTTCTACATTCATGTGCACATTTCTAAGATCAGAGCATTTAATCTATTCTTTAGCTGCCCCTTATTCTGTATATTTATGACCGTATAAGTATGTTTACCTAACTTGTTCTCTTTTTTCTTTCAGGATACAGAAACACCAGCGGTAAGACTGTTTTTTGGCATCTACTTTGAAAAAATAAGTAAATAACAAAACTGAATAACTACAAACGTTTAAGTATACTCTCAAAGCATTCTTTGGAGTGAAGAATTGAAAGTATAAGTTTTGGTTTCCTAAAACCAAAATCTCTTGCATGTAATCTTTAACATGTTACCTCAAGCTCTGAAGCATGTAAAACACATTAGCCTTGCATTTGATTAAAGTGAGGTTTTCTTTGATTGGGTGCAGGAGAATGTGTCAGTAATTAGCACAGTACATGGAGTGTTCACTACAGATTTGGCAAATACAGATTGTTTGGTGTCATCCTTAAAAACCTCTCCATAACAGGGTTTTGTGGTATTGCTTTGAACAATCTGGCTTCATCATGTTAACAGTGTGTGATATACACATTTTACACAGCTACTCTCTGGTATAATAACTCGTATAATGGTGTTTGAAGTTCTAAAATAACCCCCTAGGCTCAGTATCAATTGTGCCTAATCAAAAAGTGAGAAAATATATGCTGAAAATGAGATGCCCATTTTAAACAAAATCATCTTCCAAAAGGGTGAACATTTGCTTAATAACTGAAGTAAGCAAAATAAGTAAACAACTAATCTATAAGATTAGATATCTTGAGTACACAACAAAAAACAGTTTTTAATCTCAATAAATCTTATTTTTGATTACGTTTTTACTTATTTTTGCTAATTTCAGAAAGTTATACTAAGTAAATTATGATTACTCCTTTGGCAGTTTTGCTTAATACATTAATTTGCTTAATAATCCCTTTGCTTAATACATGCCTAATGCATTTCATGTATAATATTTTTTAAGCCTAAATTATATTTGAATTGAAATCTTGACATGTGTTTTTTCCACAATTCTACTACACTCTGTAATGTCAAATGACTTGATATGTTCTTTTTAATTTCTTCTTTAGCCCAAGATCCTTGATCCTCGAGGTCATCGACCTGTTTCTAGAGGCGAAGTCTACACACCAGTTGTTGCTGCTCCTCCAATTAGTGGACGTGGCCGTTATGGAACGCGACCCACTGCTGTACCAACTGGAATGCCTCAGGAGCAGAAGCGAGAGCCTGTTGATAGTGGTGGATGCAAACATGCCTCTGAGGAAATAGTGAGACCTTTAGTATTGCCTACGAATGAAAATAACTGATTATAAGAGATGTGAACCCAAATTTATTTCATTAGCTCGTCTCCATTTGTCAGAAACCTAATCTGCAAAACAGCCTGCACAAAAAAGCATTTTCTCCAACTGTATCCAAGTGCAACTTATAACATCCAAGTATAACATATGATATCAACAGTTAAGACAAAAATAAAAAATAAAAACCAGAATCACTAAGATGGATAAAGGATCACACCACTGTGATTTTGTGGAACCACCTTTTACTTTAATTACTGCTTTGAGTCTGTTGGGAAACTTTTCTACCAACTTCGTACATTGACGCCAACAGTTTGATAGTCCATAACTCCTTTTTCCAATTGGTGCATTTTGGCAAGACTTAATGTGGCCTTTCTTGAGGAGTGACCTCAAGAATGACCACTGAATTCCTGTGACTGCTTCAAAGTTACTATAGACCTCATGGTAGCCTCTCTCACAAGTTTCCTCCTCATTCTTTCATCAGTTTGGAGGTTCAGCCTGATCCAGGCAGTTTCCTGACTTGTGCCTGTCCATACCTTATCCCTGAGCTCATTTGACAGCGCCTTGTCACCCATAGTTGATTGCTTGCTTTCAGTCGCATGGCCAAGGACCGAAAAGCTCCAAGAAAAGCTGTTTTACGTTACACTAATTAAAACTATTAGAACTGATTATAAGACAGTTAGCTTGGCACACAGTGAAGAAGTTGAGTAGTTATATCTGATTTTTTAAACTGTCGCTATCATATCTTTCACTTGAGTGTACAGCTTGAAAGGTTTTTTGCATGTATGTCTTCATTTCAGGCTGCAAAGCAAACAAAATTGTATAGTTTGAATAGTGGTGATTCTTTACATACCCACAGGCACAATAAAGGGGGAGTGCATCAGAACAGAAGTCTTATGCACATATATCAGAAAAGGATACATACTAATGATACTAACATTGAACGGAAGATAGTAGTTGAATAATGCTAATCCATGGCTATCATTTCCTGCATTACTGAACCGCAAATACTGCCATTATTGACTGAACGTACCTACCGCCTATATGAAGCATGAGCATGGTTTTCTGAAGATGGAACAAACATTTTATGTTGGGATAGAAATTAACCTGTGTTAGAAGTTTCACAGGGAGGCCTTATAATAACCACATCTCAATTTGTTTCTTTTTTGTCTGACTTCTTTTTCTCCCCAGGGTGTGTTGTGTCCTACAGGCTGTGAACTGAAAACAACTTTGCTGAAGCAGGAACGTAATGTTAAGCCAACTGTGGCCCAGCTGAAGAAAGAGGTGGAGCGCCTGTCCCAGACCTCCAACTCTGTCTACAGATATGTGACAGAAATGACTGCAGAAGTCACAGAGAGACAGAAAATCAGTGATGGTATAAGCACAGTGACATTCAATGAGTCTTGCTTTATTTATAGCCTCCATGCAATGCAAAAAGAGTAGAGTACCATAGCACAATGTTTCCCAACTCTGGTCCTGGAGGCACTCTGCCCTACTTCAACTAAGTAAGGAGCTGTTGAGCTGTTTGGCTCATTCAGGTATGTTGGGAGCAGTGAAAAAAATATGTAGAGCTGTGGGCCTCAAGGACGAGGACTGGGAAACACTGCCAGACCATATGCATCAGCTTTTGCCATGTAAACAAGCATGTACATGACCTGTATCCCCTAAGGTAATGGCCAACTGGTTAGCCAGTACACAGATGATCTGGAGGTTCAACATGCCTATGTCAAGGAGGCTGTGGATGTCACCTTCCCTCAGAACATTAAAATCCTCCAGAGCGTCCTGGAGAAAATCAGGGACAAGATCCAACGCATTGAAAAGGCAATCATCGCCCAGAAGGACAAGTGTTCAGAACCATGCAAAGTCTCCTGCCCGATTCCTGTGGTTTCTGGGAAAGACTGTGAGGACATCTTCCGGAAGGGAGGAGAATCATCCCAGATGTACCTGGTGCGGCCAGAGCTCTTACAAACACCTTACAAGGTCTACTGTGACCAGGCAACACAAGACGGAGGTAAAGCGTCTTCTTCGTCCTTCCACTGATTCTTCCACAGTATACTCAGGTGAAAATGGCTTTTGCAGCACTTTCACCTCACAAGGTTTCACTAGTATGTTTTGGCATATTTTTTGTTCCTTTTTTCAGGTTGGCTGCTTATCCAGAACCGACTGGATGGTAGCGTGGACTTTGGGAGGCGCTGGGATGACTATAAGAGAGGTTTTGGAAACATTGCCTTTGATGTTGGGAAAGGTTACTGCGAAACTCCTGGTAAATTTTATGTTTATGAAAGCTGGTGAAATTAGTTGTCTCTTGCATCTGTTTGGTTAGGTTATGCTTTACCTTCCTTAACTTGACAGTGTGTGCTATGTTGAACATTACATTTTTTTCCACTGTAATTTAGGTGAGTACTGGCTTGGTAATGACCGAGTCAGTCAGCTGACCAAGATGGGCCCAACTGAAGTTCTGGTTGAAATGCAGGACTGGACTGGTGCTAAGGTGCATGCCAAATATCAGCAGTTCACAGTGCAAGGGGAGTCTTCCAACTATATTCTGTCAGTAGACAAGTACTCAGGAACAGCTGGAAACACATTCCTGGAAGGAGCTAAGGAGCTGTTTGGGCAAAACCGCACCATGACCATCCACAATGGCATGATGTTTAGCACATATGACAGAGACAACGACAGATGGTGAGCCAGAGCTGTGCTACCTTTACCTTTGTGCTGAAATAATAATTTATACGCATCTTTATATTAAACAAAAAACCTGCTGTTTTTCCAACATGATTTTTCTGTTTGTAACAGAAAGTGTGTGATTACTAACAATATGAGAGTACTTACACTGCACAGGAAATGGCAGCATCCTTACATTTAGCTAGCTGTAGTAGCCCTTCAACAGCAGCACAGAACTATAAATATACCCTTCTATGGTTATGTAAATAAAAACATGCATATGCATCAACACCCTTGTTGCATATGTTGTAAATGTGTAATTACAGTTATTTGTGACACAATTTAAAGTGGGGCCATTTTTATGCTCATGGCAATTGAGCATACAGTACAGATGTGTCACATAAAGTTTGTGTTGAAAATCCCCATTAAAATAGACATGTCCCGTGCTTAAATATTGCAAGAGGATTTGCAAATTGTACATAACAATGAATACTCATCCATTTCTCTTTGTGTACAGGGTACCTGGGGATCCTTCTAAGCAGTGCTCAAGAGAAGATGGTGGTGGGTGGTGGTACAACTCATGCCATTCTGCCAATCCTAATGGCCGATACTACTGGGGTGGCGCCTACACAAAGTACATGGCAAAACATGGCACAGATGATGGAGTTGTTTGGATGAACTGGAAGGGCTCATGGTACTCACTTAAGGCCATAAGCATGAAGATCAGACCCTTCTTTGCACAGAGATAAAAGGTTTGAAAGAGTCTAACTGAAATCAGATGCAAATCTACTTTGGCGTCTCACAGAAAACATCAAATAAAGCTGTTTTTATTTTGATTTGCATATAAGCAGTGTATTGTGTTTGAATATGATATGATTTCAACACTTGACGGACGAATATGCTCCTTGAAGTTTTCATTAAAGTTACCCTACAATGATATCTGAAATTGTGTTTCATTAATCTAATCAACAAGGTGCACATCAGAAGTGAACACAAACAACAGCATAGAAATACATATAGGCATACCTCAAACTAATGAACATTAGATGTTGCATTGCTCTTTCCAAAGAGATCAATCAGATCAGTTTGCCTTCCTGTTTAAACAATGCTTTGACTTCTTTTATGTTGCTGTTGTTGTTTGCTTCGTCAGCAACCTTAGGATTGTGAAAGTTATTATTATTATTATTATTATTATTATTATTATTATTATCTATAAAAAAGTCAGAGGTTGATAAAAAGTTTGATGTGAATATGTTTCGGATAAAGTTGGACAGCAGTGTTAGGCCTTTAGAAGGCTTAAAGGCCTGAAGATTGTCAGTGGGGGTTGAAAGAGATTAACTGAAATGAGATACCACTTTTGGCTCCTCACAGAGAACATCAAATAAAGCTGTTTGAAATATTTTTGATTTGCCTATAAGCAGTGTACTGTGTTTGAATATGATGTGACTTCCAACACTTGAAGAACGAATGTGCTCCATAGTTTCTCATTAAAGTTACCCTGCACTGATATCTGAAGTTATGTTTCATTAATCTAATCAGTAAAGTTCACATCAGAAGAAGTGAACACAAACAACAGCATAGAAGTACATATAGGCATATGTCAAACTACTTAACATTAGATGTTGCATTGATCTTTTCTAAAGAGATTGATTAGATCAATTGGCCTTCCTGTTTAAACAATGCTTTGAGTTCTTTAAGGTTGTTGTTGTTAGCTTCGTCAGCAATCTTGGGATTGTGAAAGTTATTATTATCATTATTATTATTGTTATTATTATTATTATTATTATTATTATTATTATTATTTTCATTATTTTCATTATTTTCATTATTATAACAGTTGCCTAAAAAAGTCAGAGCTTGCTAAAAAGCTTGATGTGAACATGTTTCAGGTAAAGTTGGAATTCAGCTTTAGGCCTATAAAAGTCCTAAAGGCCTAAAGATTGTCAGTAGGGTTTAACTATTTGTCAGTGGGGTCTAGCTGTTTGTCTAGCTAAATGGATTGAGTTGATCTGCCAGACAAACAGGAAAAAAGAAGCAAGCAAAAGCTATCACAGTGTATGTGAGCCATCCCAGTGTGATTTCCAAGATGACTAAATCCAGCAGCAGTGATTTACATTTACTGAACATTCTGGCTTTGTAAAACCTAAATGAAATTGTTGTAATTCAAGGCACATCTTTTTTTTTTCAGATCAAGTACAGTAAGAAATTATGGAATAACGCAATGATGAGGAAAAAAAGATGGAATCGTAAACAAAAAAAAATCACTCTTAGTATTTTGTTGCACCTCCTCTGGCTTTTATGACAGCTTGAATTCTGTGAGGCATGGATTTCACTAAATAAAAACAATATTCTTCATCAATCGGGTTCCAACTTTCTCATATAAGTAAAGCCCCTGGTCAGCGGCCGCTAGAGGCCGTCCTGTCTAGTGTGAACTCTTATTTTGACATGGTGTGTATGTACACTGGTCAGCGGAATGGTTACAGCCAGCCAGTGGTTAAGCCTAAGTGATTGTTTGTGCTTATTTGTTCATGTCATATTCCTGTCCGTGTTTAGAGTCCTCAGTGTTGTACTCCATAGTCGGTCCACCATTATCTGTGTTTGTTAGCCAGGCCTCAGAGCTTCTGTGTGTTTAGTTTTTTTGGCGCTTGTGCCTTCTTTTTGTTTTGTTACTAAAAGTCAAGTACAATGGAATTCCGCATTTGCACCTCCCTCACTCTCTGGTACCAAGCAGATGTGACAGATGGACCGGCCGACTACAAAGGCGCAGCGGATTTCCCCATGGGCACGTGGAATAGCATGGTAAGGTCTGCAAATGTGGCAGGCAGGATACGGCAGGGGGGAGGAACTGACAAGGTTGAGTCGGTACTCCATCCCTGAGCTGCTGGGGTGGATGACGAGGATGATTGGTACTGCTGGGACAGTAGATGGGCAGATGCGCCAACAGTCCTGGCTCTGGAGGTGTTAGCCGGCTCGCTCGTCATCGGCCCGGCCGAGGAGGAGCTCCCACAGAGGCTCGCCATCTGTTCCGAGGATCAGGGACGAAGGTAACGAGGTAGATCGCAACACCCCAATCTCCAGTCCGCTGGTCCTTCAGGGCTCTTCCACCCATGCTCGTGCCCAACTCCCCTCGTGAGGCGATTCCCGTGCCAGTTCAGCAAACCTCATTCACGCTCAGATGGCTCCGCCCACACCGGCTCCAAGGCTAGCTCCTGGGCTAGCACCCAAGCCAGCGTTGAAAACACTAGCTCCGGCGCCTGCATTGAGCACACCAGGTCTCAAGCTGGTGCTAAGGGATGTCTACCTCAGAGGAAGCAGATGAGTGGGACCCACACCTGCCGCACTGGCTACACCGACAGCCAGCAAGGGTAACACCCATTGGGAGGTCACACAGGGTCTGCGGTTGCCGCCATCCAGCCTGTCTCTGCCCTTTCTCTGCTCTTGTGTGGGCCTTGGGCCCCTTGGCACTCCGTGGTTGTCCCCTTGGAGGGAGGGTACTGTGATACCTCTGGCCGGCGGCTGCTAGGGGCCACCCTGTCTTGTGTGAACTCTTATTTTGACATAGTGTGTACACCGGTCGAAGGAATGGTCACAGCCATTGGTTAAGCCTGGTCACAGCCGGTGGTTAAGCCTGGTACCAAGCAGACATGACAGTATAGCAGTTGACAGATCAGCTTTGCAGGATGGAGCCTCGTTATGGACCACTTTTTTCCATTTCCACCATAAATATTCAATTGGATTGAAATCTGACATGCAGCCCCATATCACCAATAACCCTGGAAATTTGCTGGTTTTCTTCAGGCAGTCATCTTTATATGTTTAGTTGGGGATGGCACCAAACAAATGTTCCAGCATCATCTGCTCGGCCAATGCAGTGACTCATCATTGAATACCACTTTCATCCAATCACAGTCCATGACTGCTTCTCTTTAGCCCATTGTAACCTGTTTTCTTCTGTTTAGGTGTTAATGTTTGTTAATGTTTATGTTTGACTTGTCTGTGCGTAAATCCCATTTCTTTCAGCCGGTTTCTTACAGTTCAGTCACAAACATTGACTCCTGTTTCTGCCCATTGTTTTTCATTTCTTTTGTTGTGCATTTTCTGTCTTCTAGGCATGTTACTGTACGTTTTCTGTCCTGACACTTTTCTGCCCTGACGCTTTTCTGTTCGTTTTCTGTCCTGTCTTTCATAGTCTACCGGTATGTTTGCCTTTTAAAACCTTCCCACTTTGTTTGTACTTCAAATTGCACACCAAAACATCTTTTGCCACACTCGTCTTATACTTTCCATTGTTTCAACTTACAATTCTCTTGTTGGGACCATTTTTCTGACAATCAGCCAGGTTCATTATGGTCTGCAAGAACTCTCTTTTAAATGCAGACTAATTTGCATAATAAGACTGGTGCAGGTATTTATTGTAGAAATGAAAATTACAAGGTGATTCCATAATTTTTCCTCATCATTGAGTGATTCCATATTTTTCTCCTGTACTTGATCTGAAAAAAGATGTGGCATTTATTAATGTGCCATTAACAACAATTTCACTTTTTTGAAGAACAGTTTACAAAGCCGGATTGTTCAGCTGTGAAATACAATTGTTTTGTGTCATTTGTGTGATTTGTTTTTTTGCTACAAAGTAAAACAACTGAATGAGCAGCCTCCAAGAGTAGTGATTCCATATTTTTTGCCTGGGGTTATATAGTTGATAAATATTTAGCAGTCACTTTCTCAGGTTTTTGCAAATGTCATTACCAAAAAAGAAACTATGTAAGAAGGGAAAACATTCAAAACAAATAATAGAAGTAAATGTAGTGTTATTTTGGAGAATTTTTGGAGCAAATTTTCCGTCTGGTCAACTATCTGTCTATAATCTTGTTCATTAAGGCCCTGTCTTGTTATTTATCCCCATAAAGATAAAGACGGGTTCCCCTTTTGAGTCTTGGTTCCTCAAGCCAAGGGAGTTTTTCCTCGCCTCTGTCGCTTACTCACTTTGTAAAGTGACAACCTGGCTGTAAAAAGCGCTATATAAATAAAATTGAATTGAATTGAATTGAAAATTAAACCAAAAAGTAAGAAAAGTCTGAGACCTCCTAAAAAGTCTGGGATTTATTTAATTAAAACCTGGATATATATGGACACATATATGAAATAATTTCTTTTGTCCTCTCTTTAATAAGTATGTATTCGGAATCTCTGGTGGGTCTACTTATCAGAGACTTCTGAGCAAAGTGTGAAGTTTAAGTAAGTCATTAAAGCAAGAGTTGAACACTAAGGGACTTTGAAATTCATGCTAATACTTCAAAGATTCAATACTTTTCTTAATCATTGTTTGATGCTTGTTTGATAAATTGTTTGTTAAAAACATTTGTAATGAAACATTTTGTACTAAATTAGAAAATAATTCAAATATATTCACTAGTGATCTACCATCTATGACTAATACTGAGAAACACTTTCTTGTAGAAATAATATGAAATGTTATTTAATGCAGCATTTTATTATTAATACAGCATTTTATTATTCATTCATACTGTTTACATTGATAGATGAAATCGTATTAATATTGCGGACAAAGCAGTTTGAACATGTTCATATAATTTTTCATACAATATATGATATGATGTAACTGGAGGTCATTTATGGATTAATTAAACTGAATTAAACACCTCAGAAAAGAGCTGATGTTTCTAATGTTGCTTTCTTCTTATATAGCCATGATCTACTTCTATAGTATTCGAACCTGGTTGCTTGTCTTCAGAACATTGCATAGCTATAGAAAATACCTGTTCAAACCTGTCATATAAAGTTTCTAGAATGCACATCAGATGTAAATCTGCAAATAAGATGTAAATCTACACTAACTGGGTATAATGCTTCACTAAGTGCATAGAATGTTGTGTATTTATTTAGGTTTTCATGAATATATAATGACTCTTTTTCACACTGTCTGATTTTGACCCAAACAAGGCTTCTATTTCTAGCCTTGGTGCAACTCCAGTGCTCTTCAAATGCAGATGGTTTCATGATTTTGCTTCACCATCAGGATTCCTGATGTCCTTGAGAAGCTCATCTATAATCAGCTGATTTCACTCAATGTCCTCACACTTCGTCAATAGCTTGACGCATACAAGGGGTATTTTTTGGTACGACAGAGACCTGGGAGGTCAGATGACAGGTTGCAGTTTGATTGATTTGTCCACAGCAAAACAATTATTTTGTATCACTGAGAAAGAATATAATCTGCCCAAGCTGTCCTCCAAGACCTTGATAGCCTCATGATCAATGGAATGACCAAAGGTTTGGTTGCATGATCCTTTGCATGCACGGAGCTTGATGTCAATGTCCACCTAAACCCCAAACCGAGGACACAAACAAAGTCAAATTAGTTGAATTTTAACTCTGAGTTAACAGCAAAGACCTTGGCACAGACAGTCTTGCTGAACATTAGTCCAAATTTATATAAGTGCATTTGTCACTTAGTGCAGCTACATGCATAATTCCCTTAAAGCAATGGTTCAACCAAAAATCTAACACAATTTTTAATCAGCCAAGACATGTAGAGTGTATGCATATGTTAATATGTGCTTGGTGCCCTGTTTTTATGTACTAGTTAACGTTTCAATAAACATTAGTTATTACTTAGTAAATGCTTATGTACTTAGTTTATAAGTACACATAAATATAAGATATAAGAAATAAAATATATCCATCACCTACACCAGTTTGTCAGTAGTTCATTGTTTACTGTGTACTAGCTGTGGCTTGTAGTGTCTCTATTCATAGAAAAGCCACACGAGAACTAACTAGTACTTGCGTTAATGATCTGTGAATTATTGACTTTTTATGTTGCATTTTTGCCTTTTTATGTGGCGTTGCGTGGAATACTGTCTTTAGGCTTTAATGGACACTGTCTTTCACATCCACACTTTCAGCTTATAACTTTGATCAAGACCATGAATGAATTCTGCTACTTCACTTACCACTTGATGTGTCCTTTCCCAATAAAGTAATAATCTTCACCACTAATTATACTGTTAAACATGTTTAATTATAATGTATGTATATTTTCCACATAACCCAAAGGGACACAATGAAGACAATAACTGAGCTATCATAAAGAAGATAATGATTAAGATATCAGTAACTAGCCATGTCCTTAATTACTAGAATAATTAGTGGTGAAGTCACACTTTATGTGGAGGGACATGCAAAGTAGGAACCTGAAACTGAACCTGCTGCAAATGATCTCAGGACTTTTTTATGTTTTTTTTTCAAGAGTTTTATTTCAGAACCAGCAAATTTCAAATTCTTATTGATTTTACTCCAACACCTTAATCTACTGTATGGTCAGTGTACCACATACAGACTTTCTTACCTCAACATAAATTTCAAATAATAAGGCAAAACTGAAACATTTCGGCGCAACTTTTATTTCCTTGAAATAAACTTCTCTTTGGTGTAATTAACTGATCTTTTACTTAATCATGTCCATTTTGTATAAACCAGTTACTTGAAAACAACACAGCTCATGTATTTATGCAGGAGCAGACTGGCAATCTGTTTAATTTTGTTTAATGGAAAGCCATTTGAAATCTTTAGATGTGATCCCTTGAGCTCTTACCTCAAGGCGAAGCATATCAGCTAACTGATCCGAGATTTGACTGTGGAACCTCTGCAGCTCCTGGGAGAGCACTGAGAACCTTTTCCATATCAGTGTCAGGTTCCTATGAAGTTTCTCAGCAACCTCAGCATGTCTTAATTCTTCCACTGCAAACAAGAAACTTTGATTTCAGAGACTTTAGAAAAAAACTTCAGGCCTGACAAAAAGAAGCTCTTTTAATTACTTTGTGGTTGGCTTTCCAGACAGGCATTATTCCTAGTGCACTATACAGCATTCTGAATAGAGATACTCCACTGAAATGTAGAGTTAATTCCTGACCTGGAAACAGAATTAACAGTCTTAAATTTATGTGAGCAAAACTAGGTCATTAAGTCATTTTGGTATAGAAAGTAATAATAAAACCTTTACATACTGTATGTTTCGATGATAATCTTTTCTTGTGCCTCGTAGAACTGTTCACTTTTAAGCAAGGTAGATGAAGTATCACTGTTGTACTGGTCAGCCATTTCACAGATTTTATGAAGGTGCTCATGAATGTCTTCTTCCACCTCAGCAATAACACCTTTTAGTCGACAGCCAGATGGACACTTTTTTTCCTGCAAACAAAGCACATAGAAATGTTGCGGAGTTAGAAAGTTCAGTTTCAGCCAGAAGAGATGTTCATATAAAATAATCATTTTATGTCATGAAGAGAGTGTCTTGATATTTTTCCTGAATAGTTTTGCTTCTTGTATATTTAACAATAAATTTAAAATACAATATGATACCTTTCTACTTTCATACATACTAGCTTTCTTCTAACAGAAGGAAATTCTGAAAATAATGTCCCACCATGTAAAACACACATGGTGATATCTTCCTGCTCTCCAAGATGTTAGTGAACTTAACATGACCAAAAGATTAACTGATCTTAGGGTAGCACTCAAACCCTCAGACATCTGATAAATATGGACCTCAATCTTTTATGGAACATTTCTGTTTAAACTCACCTCATCCTCATCAGTACACATGGGGTATTTGCTCACTGGGCACTGTTCAAATCTTCTTTGTTGGCCGTAGGTGCTGTATTGGTTTTGGGCATTAACTGATCTCTTTGAGTCACACACTGAAAACAAACAAGACACAAATGTTGATACTTTGAATTTGTAACATTTTTTAACCTTTTGAACATGACTTTCACAAGAAGAGAAATGCACTTGTTTTAATTATTATTTGATTTCTTTGCAGATGCTTGTGTATCCTTTAGTCAAATAAACCTCAAAGCTTCTTAATATGCTGATATATGTTGTCTTTTGAAGGATTTATCTAGAGGATATATAGAGTTGAAGAAGTATGAAAATGTACATCTTGATTAGGTTTGTTATCGTCACTTAACATATAAAACCAAATGGGTCTGAGATGACAGAACTGAAGTGAAGTGAAAAAAGTCAAAATGATCATTCGGTCATACATGAACACACCACAGCACGAAATTATTTCTCTGCATTTAACCCATTCACCATGTGAAGCAGCAAGCAGCCAGGAACACGGCGCCCGGGGAGCAGTGTGTGGGGACGGTATCTTGCTCAGGGTACCTCAGAGGTGCCTAGTCTTGGGAATCGAACCCACAACTTCCTGATCGCAGAGCAAACGCCCCAACCACTAGGCCACCAGCTGCCTGAATGCTTTGTCTTTGGAATAGTGGGACATCTGGTGGGAGATGTCTGGTAGGAGAGTATTACTCAGGTGTCTTTATGTCTTAACATATTCATTGAAATGTTTATTGAATACTTTGATGTAAACATAATTTATGGGTTGTTAGATTGCGAGGGTGAAGATGTATTCAAGAAAGAAATGAAACAAAGTTAAGTGAACACATTTTTATTGAAAACACGCTTTTGTAGTTTGGTGACATTTCACATGCTTTCACATCAACATAAAGTTGAAAAAGACCCAAGCATGGCAACAAGTGGGTTGTTCCTGATTTGTACCTTTTCATTCTTTCAGATATCTGCATCTGCTTTTATTCTTTGGGAGTTCAGAGCGGTCTTATTTTCATTCTAACAAATTTAAGAGAATAATCGGCTGGTTTGTAAGGCAGCCACACAATGCCATTCTCTATCTCATAGGGGACTTTGCTGCCAGGATCATACTGCCCTCCCTTATAGTATATTCCATTAAGGTTGGCTGATCGGCAATTATTGTACCACCAACCACCCCCATACATCTCTGCACAGTTCTCCTCCCACTTGTCATTATCCCTGTCAAAGGTGCTAAACTTCATACCAGAATGTGAGAGGTAGGAACCCATGTTAGCCTGTCCCTGCACAAGTGCATCCCCTGCCTCTCCCATGTATGATGACACTCTTAGCGGGAAACCCTCTGCTTCTGGGCCCACTTTCACACTGTACTCAGCATAAGTTTCCTTCCCTTCCCAGTCCTGCAGCTCCACTCTCAGTAGACTTTCCGTCTGGGTCAGGAGATGCAGGAAGTGGTTACCAATCCACAATTCACCCCTACCTCGCTTGTCTACCTTGCCAAAGCCAGCCTGGTACTCCTTCCATGTGCGATTGAAGTTAACTGACCCATCCTCCCTCTGCTGGACCAGAGCCCAGCCCCCAAGACCTGTGGCCTGATCACAGTAAACCTCCACTACCTCCTTTGACCCAGGTGGCTTTACTTTGAACAGGCCGCTCTGACCGCCCATGGCATGGTTCTGCAGGATATCAACGCAATCTGAAAGAAGATGTGAAATATGTCTGCATTGGTTCCTTCATTAACAGCTAATGATTGTACCCAATTTATTAAAAAGTATCACAACAGAATGCATCAAATGCAGTCCCAGACCAAACATGACTCAATTTCCAAGTTAAAGTTGGAAGTAATCACTCGATTTTTTCTCCATTTGTAACAGAAAAGTAATATTTCCCTGGGTATTTATGTTTAGTTTTGCCTTTATCCAAGCTAACACTTTCTTTTATTAATGGTTCACTTATATGAATGCTGGTAGAGGTAAAAGTGTCACTCAATTGTACCTCTGCCAACAAAACCAGCCTTGCGTTCATCATGGGACTTCACACTCCGTGCATGAATGTCAGGAAGATCGTCTTCCACATCACCACGCATGAACGCTCCAAGATCATCCCCAAAATCTAAAGGTGAAGACGTGGACAGGACTGTCTTGATTCCACCCTTACTTCCACCGGTCAAGAGTGTTTTGGAGGTGGAGAAGGATGATGACGATGATGAGGAGGAGCTCCTGTGTTCCTGTGCATCGATGCCCAGGCCCTTAAAGAAGTCTCCGCCAAATCCTCCCAGGTCTACATCACCACGGCTAAGTGTAGTGATAGACTTTGAATCTCCACCACTCACCTTCACTGTGAAGCTATCTTTGGCCGAGGTCAGAGGATCTTTGTTGGAAATGCCTAGCGTTTGAAGGATCTCACACCCAGGCCCTCCACTGTTCACTGTCTCATACTTCTCCTGGATACCATCTTTGGTGTGGGTCACCACCTTGCGGACAGTTTTAGTGCAGCTGGTATGTGAAGTGGAAGTTGCACCTTGGCCCGTACCTGTAGGAACTTTGCTGACAGTGGCAGCCGATTCTGCTGTAGAACCCTCAACCTCCAGAGCAAGCTGCAGCTGACCTACATCAGTGAAGAGGGGCTTCCTCTGCTCAGCGTTTTCTGTTCCAGTCAGTCCCGCCTTATAGATGGTGGGCAAGTGTACATCTTTCATTGGCCTGCTCTTCATGACCCTAAGGGAACTAACAGTATCCACACTTTGGACACGCATGGTGTCCAGACGATCCATCTGCTTGTCCATTGCCTCATAACTCTCTTTGTCCACTGAGAATTCATTGTAGCTTGCACAAGAGCCCTTGCAGCTGCGCAGCTTGATGTCAATGTCAACCTGTTTAAAGAACAAGGCAGAAAGTGAATGTTTTGACCTTTCCTCAAGAATTTCCTCTTTCAAGCACTCCTTCAATAGGATCATTTGCGGAATAGCTTCCAGAACCATGGAGAGGGCTTAGGCAGAAAGAAATCATTAAGCTAAGTTAATAGCTAGGTTAATTGTTCAGGACTGTGGTACTAACAAGAACTGCTCAGCCTACCACAAAACAAAAAAAGGGAAACCTGAACAGCATAGCTAGAAATGTACTAGGAAATAACTTTGCATCTACAACTCTAATTCTTTCTCTGGCTTTCAGTTCTAGTATTTGGTGATTTTGAGAAGAATTATACCCTTCATTTTCTCACCTCCAGACGTTGCATGGCAATGACTTGGTTTTTCACCTGAGACTTCAAAGCTTCTAGCACCCGAAGCTGACGGTCAATTTTTATTTTCATCTCCACAATCCTCTGCCTAAGCTGTTCAGCCAAGCTGACAAACCTGTTGTCATAACCTGAAACGGAAGAACAGATAGAAATCTTTGACCACCATGTCTTTGAAATACACATATGTTCAGTTTGCAAAAATAGCACATTCATAGTTACTAAAGGCACAAAAAAGATTTTGAAATCAGAATTTAAATAAAATTTAAACCTAAGATGTCAAATAAACTGATTTAAATTTAAACAAATAAAAAATACAACATGTTTTGACTAAATATGTGCATAGAAAATACATAATTATACATCATTTAAATTTCATTTAAATTTCATTTTTACACAGGTGAGTGATGAAATACCTGCACCGGAGACAAGCCGCTCTCTCAGGTAGTTATATGTCTCCTTTGATACCTGGTCAGCAGATCGATGCATTTTGTTTCCGTCTTCTAGTAGTTTGCGAATCTTCTCAATCTTGCTGACAAGCTCATGGTCTGTTACATCCAAGAAGCCTTGAATCCGGCAACCTGATGGACATTTTTCACCCTAAGTTGAGAGTAAAGCAGAAAATAAGATTCAAATTGTCTTTTTTGGAATGATATTGCAGCATTTTGCTTTCTTTAATTCCTAGAGCCCATTCCATTTGTGAAATGGGAATTTACTTTTTGAATGTTTTTATTAACCCACCCATGGGACTAATAAATGGATCTCTTATTTTGTCTCCTCTAATCTTATCTTAATCTAATCAAATAAAATATTGCAACTCAAAGTAGAACTGAAATTAGTTGCAGTTTTAAATGTTCAAATGTAAAAAAATGCACTTTGGTTATTTTTGCAATAATGTAATAATAAAAAGATAGATGCACGACATTATCACATCATGCATGCATGATAGAGAGATCCATAATGTTATATCCATACCCAGTTTTCATCAGTGCAGGTGGCCCATTCTTTTTCTGTAGCACATTTGTCAGCCTTATAACCATGCTCAATGGGACGGGCACCTCTGGGATTCAGCTCCTGGCACTGAAAGAGAGTAATTCAGGAAAATATATGAGAACATAGTGACGGCATTGAGAAAATGAGCACTATTACTTTTATTTGGTTACATTCTAAAGATTCTCCAATAAAGATTTACATAATAAAAACTCCCTACTCACTTACCAAGGCAGTAGAAAGAGCGACACACAGGTAGAGAAGTGAGTTTTCGAGCTTCATCTTTCGTTTCTGTCTATGGGCTTCTGACTCTTACCACACTCAGCACACCGCATATGAATCTTTCTGATTGATCAACATCTTGACTCATTATTGACCAATCACAGACACCCAGTTTGCTGCATCCACATTTGGTCAATAATTGACAGGCATGAATAACATTTTGTTGATTTTTCAAAGCGTAGGAGGAGTACTTTTGACTGCTGATAAAGTACTTCATAGAACAGAGAGTACTTTGTCATTACCAGAGATAGTGGGAGGAAAGGAGAGGGAGAGTGAGTCACAGTGAGGGAAATTTGACCAGAAGGTTATGTTCTGCTCTGGTAAAATGCATCACACATCCAGCAATCTATTGCACAACTGGTGGTCGTGGAATACGGGAAGCAATGCTATTTATTATTATAACAAATGTTCTCCATGCCTACACTTTGCCTCATTTCCCAAGCCACAAACTTCTGCCTCCAAATGATTTCAAATTTGTAAATTTATTTCTAAGAACTCTGTCCACAAATATTTTTTGTCCAGTTTATTTTTTGCTGAGTATTATTTGCTAGGCTGAATTGACCCTTAGAAAAGTGTTCTAAAAGAACAAATAACACGAAGCTCATATGACTATATACTGTAGACCTACTTCAGAAATACTGCTAGATAAGTACAAGATCAGAGTGAACAGACAAAGTGAACATAGAGGAAAAGTTAACAGAACAATTAATTTTGCAGAGCTTAATCAGGTCTTGGCCCAGCACTCGGTAGCCAGGAGGTGGACCTCCTGGGCCAGAACAAGGCAGAAAGCCAGGTCTGACTCCAGAAAGACTGCCATACCCCTCCTAGCTGGCAGAGGAAATACCCAGAGAAAGAGAAATAAGTAGTAACATGGTTCACCTGGGCAACTCCCTTCTTAAGGTGACAAAAGAGAGAATGTGCCACCTGGTGGAGACTGGGGAGTATCTCCAGCTGCCTCTAATGCCAAACAGGCAGTATTTACTAGTGACAAACAAAACTGTTTAAAATGCACTTAAAATTAATGAGAGCAGTGGACATAGCTTTACCACAGGAACACGTAGGAAACTGGGTTGGTTCATTTTGTCTCTCCATCACGGCATCTATTAATTCAGTTTAACAGATGTATACAGTGAGGAACATAAGTATTTGAACACCCTGCAATTTTGCAAGTTCTCCCACTTAGAAATCATGGAGGGGTCT
>JBBIGA010000083.1:26011972-26033115 GCA_037576975.1 Alestes dentex | reverse complement strand
AAAGCCCCCAAAGCCCCCATCCTCCCTAGGACCCCCTGGTAGCCAGAAGCCAGGACCATAATAGGAGGGCCTAAGAGAGCCTTCTAAAAGTAGGCTCCCATGCACCTATTTCCATTTAAAGTTCCTATAGCAGGGCCGGGGGCCCCCTGAAAGCATGCTCCCTTTGCGGGGTCTAGGTCCAGCCTGAATATGATAAAATCATATTCATTTTGTTGGCTAATATTGCAGGTCAGTCTTCTTTTTCTTTGGGTTCGTCATGAAATCCTGAAAATATACAAAAGCAAACACACAATCCCACTCACAAGATTACAGTTTACAAAACCCATTCTCTGGAACTGTCACAGTGGGTAGATTTGTAGCACTCAACACTCCCTCTCTCCCTCTTCTCTCCATTAGCGTTTTTGTCTCTCGCCCGCTTGTAAAAGACAGTGTGCTATCAGCCCTCTTGTTAGATTTTCACATCAACATCTTCAAACGCGTCTGTCAAATGGAACAGCACAGCAGCAGTGGAATAAATCGGGAACACACTCTAGGAACACACTCCGCATACTGCACTGAGATGCTCCTGTCCCTCACCATCCAACACAAAGGCATGATGGGATTGTGTGAGCTGTCTATTCATATCACATATGTTTTCGCAAGCATTTTAATGACCACAGGGACTATACCATGACTGGTTGTGTAAGCAAAACAAAACTTTAGAAAACTACTGAGAAGATCAGATGCTCTACTGGAAACTTCTACTCTGTACCTCCATCCTGCTAAAGCGCCAGGCCCTGATGGCTTAAGCACAAGAGTGCTAAAGCTGTGCACCTCTCAGCTATGTGCAGTACTGCTGAGGATCTTCAACCTGAGCCTCAGTACCAAGAAAGTGCCTGTGCTGTGGAAAACATCATGTCTGGTTCCTGTTCCAAAGAAGGCAAGACCCAGTGCCCCATCGGACTACAGGCCAGTAGCACTCACCTCACACAGCATGAAGGTTTTCGAGAGACTGGTCCTGGACACTCTCCGCCCCCTGGTGAGGCCAGCGCAGGATGCCCTCCAGTTTGCCTACCAGGCCAAGATTGGAGTGGATGATGCCATCATCTACCTGCTACACCGGGCCTACAGCCATCTTAACAAGCCAAGTGCATCTCTGAGGATTACATTCTTCGACCTCTCCAGTGCCTTCAACACCATTCAGCCAGCCCGGCTGGGGAGCAAACTGTCTGCTATACAGGTGCATGCCCTCCTAGTTGCATGGATTTTGGACTACCTGACTGATACCACTTATATTAATATTATGGTGTTTCTTTTTATTTGGATTTTTATTAGATTCTATTTAGACTTATACTAGACTTATTTTATTTATTTATTATTATAGTACTTTATCTTACTTTTATTTTACTTTATTCTGGTGTCTTGTGTCCCTATGTGTCTGTGTGATGTGGCAGTCACCACATAAACAATTTCCTCTGGGATAAAGTTTTCTGATTCTGATTCTGATTTGTGTGATATCTCAACTAGGGGCTTAGGGGATAATGGACAACACAGCGTTAAAAATTTTATGCATGGCCGAGGTGGTATGGGCCCGCGACACAGAGAGTCCCCCCGGGTGGACCCTGCACCTGTTCTACCCTCCAACATCATCTCACCTCTCTGTTGGCAGCTGGAAGATCATGTCCACCAGGGGCAAACCTTGGAGCCCTCTCTGGCAGGCACCCCACCTGGACAATTATACGTTCCTACTGCCCTCCGTTCAGAGGCCATCCACATGGATTAAAGCAAAAAACTGCCGTGGCCCACTCTGCTGCCTGCCTGGCGAGGAGTGAGACAAGAAGTGTGATGCGGGCTCTGTCGGTGGTGTATTGGCTGGGCTGAAACTCGAATACAAGATTCAGATTAGTTAGAAATACATTGTACTTCCCGTCAACACCGTTCCATTTTTCAGGCAGAGATATGTTTGGTTCAATGGTAGAAGCGTGAGGAAGTGAAGATCGGGCTGCTGACTGTGGAGACCTAGCCTCGGAGGCTAGCTGTTGGTGAGCCCGTTTCAGAGCTGTGAGCTGCTGCCGGAGTTGATCCAACTCACCACGAGTCACTAAGGACTCGTGGAGAACTTGATGCACCCGGCGGCCTCCTGTTTCAGACCCACGATCTCAGCAGCCTGCTGAGACACGGTCTGGCACAACAGCAAAATCCGCTGGGTTCACAGATGTAGGCTCTGTCATTCTGTCATGACCTGGCAGAATGACAGTGTAGCGTAGCGGATGAACCTAAACGCAGATAGCTGAGAGAGAGTTGGTAAACCACGCTCTTTACTATGAGAACTCTCTCAGCTGAGAGTAAAGATTCCTACTGGGACTCCGCATTTCCATACACACACACACACACACACACACACACACACACACACACACACAGTAAGCAAAGAGTCAAGAGGACCAGAGTACTCATGGTACCGGAGAGTCGAGTTGAGGAGAGGTGGGCTAGAGTCAAACAATGACTGAGCACAACGGAGCAATACCACTTCCTTGGTTATATACCGTGTAACGCGCGTCATTTCCGGTTTCACGTGACTGGTGTGTGTGACATAAAGCAACAAACTCATGAGGTCTATTCCAGGTTTTTTTGAGTGAATGTCCATTTTATTGAGTGAATGTCATTTACAATAACAGTTTTAAGAGCAAGCGTTCTCAGTAGAAGCTTTAGATTTAGGGTACTGAGTTTTCTGGTTCTTTGAGAAGGTTGATTAAATTATTGGAACACACTTTCTGAGTTATTCTTCTTTTTGTTTAGTTTGGGGGACAGACATAGTCTTGATATAGTCCTCGGCACTGGTTTGTCAGCAGCAACTATCTGAGTAGCACTGCCAGCTAGCTAACAGGCTCTACAGCTGGAGTTGAGGGCGTGCTATCTCCCCCTAAGCCACCCAGAGCTACTAGCAGCAAGCCTGACTCTAGCTTCTAAAGAGACCGGATGTGCCTGACTAACTCAGAAACTTTTGGAAAAAGAGGATGAACTAAACATGTTGCTCTCAGAGCAGACAAGGAACTCAGTGCCCTCCATACTGATGTTTACATTGCTTATTGGTTAAATCTTTTATAAAGTTATGGTTTGGTAATGTTATTGACTGATGAAAGTAGTTTAATAATCTTCAAAACATTGGGTTATTTCACTAAAATTTCACATATTAGTTACTAAAACAAGGAACAAACAACGCTGAAAAGTCAAGCAGCAGTGGCAGCAAATAAGAAAATGTGATTGGATTTCAAGAGAGCATGATCGCTCTGGAAATCAGGAAGTCAATAATGTGACTTGCAGTTGAGTCATTCACATTCTAAGTTAGTAATTACACCCAGACTTGTCATTTTGAATTTTCATGTAATGTTTCATAGTGACAGTACACAGAGTGGCACACAAGAATCATGCAGAAAATGGTCATGTTTGTTCATGGTCACCAACACACTCCTGCTTTATGATTCTTATGTAGCAGATTTTATGGAGGGTCTGAAAATTATGTTAAACCAACATAAAACATCACCATGGAACAGTTGTTTGTGGCTGTACATTGGCAGTTCCTGACTGGGGCTTTCAATGGTCATTGCTCAATAAAAGCTTTGTGTACTATAATCCCCAACAAACCACTTCTCACATGAATGTTTGGTGAGTGAATCAGCAGTGAAGCGTGTCAGTAATCTCACAAATTAAACCATGCTTTTGTTGCATGTTGGCAGTTGTTACCTACTACAATCCATGTTTTTCCTTCATATTTTCTTTAAATCTTTATTTTCTCAAGGTCTGTGCCACTTACATGGATGGGTTCAGGTCTACAGCAGTTTGCCCTGTGGGTGGGCCTAGAGCTGCGGAAAAAGCTAGAAGGACAGCAGAGAGCATTATCAAAAGGTTTATTGATTTCCTCCACATACTGTAATTTTTTTCTTCTTGTGTTTATTGGAAAAATGATTGGAAGTTCTTATTGTTTTTTCAGAAATTATTGAATGGTGTCTTGGTTTTACATACGGAAGTAACACAGTCAACACTATTTAAAATGAAAAATTAAGAACAACGAATATCTATTTGAAAATTAAAAACTATTCTAATATTTTGACAATCCCAGACCAACAAAGTAATAACAAAGCTCATTTCACCTTTCAAAGCACTGAAAATGTTTTCATGGCCCCTTAGCTGCATAAAATTACATTTTAGACTTTTTATTGTCTTAAGGACCAGGTGCATATTCAGACAGCTGGGGCTGGAGGATTACAGTTCCGTCAACATCCAGGTTCTTGGTGCGGAGGATACATATGGACCACATGCGTGTAACAGTGTAAGTAAATCTCTACCCAGTAAATGTACATTTTATATTTAAGCTAGACTAATGAGGTTGCTACAAAAACAGCTATGTAACTGCCAAAATAATTAAATAATGAAGGAGGTAAAAGTTACAAATCAGAAGCAAGAGGAAATCCGTGGCTCATGCATGTACATTAATATGTAAAGTTTGAAGTATTGGATGAAATGTGCCATAACGTTGCACAGGCTACAAGTTAAGTCAAATTCAGCAAATAAACAGTAATTATGCATTAAAACGTGCAGACGTGTGTTTTCTGTAGAGGCTGTCTTAATTTTCACATAGAAAATCTACAAAGCATAATTTGACCTGTGATGCTTATATTTTAAAGGCCCTTCGGGAAGCAGTGCTTTGGATAGCTGTCCATCACAAGCAAAAGGAAGCTCTGGAGTTTTTCTCCAAAGAAGTAGCTCCTGCAGGAACTGGCATGGGTAAGGTAATACAACATTAGTTTCATGGTAAAGATTAGGTCTGAATACATTTTACAAATGATTGTATTCAAATTTATTTTTATCCTGTATTGTTATTATATTTAAATAGAGGATGTCCAATATGGGGCTCCCAAGTGGTACTACTGTCTAAGGTTTAATGCGCTCAACAGGAGATCCTAGTAATGCCACAGCCCAAAATTTGCTCATTACTGGCAACACTGTTGATAACAAATGGTTTGTGTATCATTGTGGGTACCGCTGCTGTTTTCATGCAGCACAGTTTCAGCCTCCCATCTGGGAAAGCATGCCACAATGCACCACTGATAATTCTTGGCCAAGACTCCCTGTGCTACATTTGCCTACATCTCTAACCTGATTAAATGATATGTTCCTTTAGATAGGAGCATCCAAATGTAAATGAAAATAAAATCATGGCCCACTATATCGGCCAACCAATCAGAATCTGAAAACTTTGTTGATCCTGGAGGAAATTGCTTATGTCATGACTGCAAAGACACACAGAGACACAAAGACAAGAACAATATATAAAGTATATATATGTCTGTGTCCTTACAGTGGATTCTGAATTTAATCTGTGTAATTTTACAACAAGACAGCATATCCTCTCAGATATGGCTAGTATTGCTATAAATCTGAAATTTTACATAAACATTATATAATATAAAGTGCATATTTTACAAAAATGGACTGGTCAGTTCATAAATTACATTTTTGTTTTTCAACCCACAGCTCCTGGACTCACAGGCATTGTGGGTGGCCGACCAAGAATGTGAGTATTTTCTATGCACTGTAAGTATGTCCTTTAGGAGTCAAATACAGATAAATCCACGTTAGTGGCAGTGTTGCTTTTAATGTTTTTTTGGGTCTTCTGCTTGTCCAGATCCCCAGTGCTGAAGCCTTTTTTCTTCTTGCTCCCTAAATCAGAACTCAAGGTACAACTGAAACTGCTTGTGTGAAATTGATTACATTGCACCATTTTATTAAAAGTTGATAAAACTTGATAAAACAAAGTGTTACTTTTGAAGTACAGTTGCTGCTTAATTGAATAAATGTGCTGAGCAGTGCAGCAACTCTAATCAGTGTAAGTAAATGTAGTCCCCAAATGCATGCTCACTTTTGCAAATTAAAAAGCCGGCTTGAAATTTGCAGGGAAGCATATCTTCTGAGAAGCACTAATAAAATAATGGCTGGCTGGAGGAATTATTTGTTGGCTCAGGAATTTAATGTATGTATAAATGCCTGATTTTAGGTCAGCGTTCATCTCAATGGAGAATTGGTGGAGACGTTAACAGAAGCTGACTCATCTTTAGTTGAAGGACACACCCTCTTCCACCTTCCAGAAGAAAATGTTTGCGAGCCTACGGGTTTGTTTACTGATCACTTACTTTTAGGGCCAGTTCAAAAGTCAGAGCAATGGTATCTAAAGAACTTGTAGGGTAGAATAGTTCTAGACTGTAAATGAATTACCTAGTTCATCTTTCTTTAAATCTTTCTTTAACTGCATCTTTTTTTAATCATACCCCCATTAGGAACATAAATTACAGACCAATTCTTCTAAATCAAAATGGCTTCATAAAAAATGTATTCACTTGTTGGCAGTAACTATTTCATGATATTTCTGATTCATTCATTTACTGCAATGCATTTTGGCGCACTGAAAATTTTGAAGCATTTTCCATTATCAAAGCTGAGGCATTGATGTTGATTAAGGGTTGGATGTTGTCTAAACAGAGCCTGGGCTTAAATCAAGCCTTCCATCACACACAGTATTAGGAGTTTGACCCAAGAAATCAGCTACATAAAGAGGGTTATATAAGAACACTGGTCCTTTGATTCAACAGTGCTGGTTCTACAGTGCTTGTGTTCCCAGAGGGCTTTGTGAGTAGGCCAGTGAAAAGCGCAAACTCTTTTTAGTGTTCTGGCAGGGTTGACCTTGGCCGCTTTATCCTTCAACCACTTTATGGTTGAGCTTAACAAGCAGCAAGATCTTTCACGTAATTGGGACCCCCTTTCATTATAGGTTAGCATTGCAATACACTTTCTTTTACACATATTCTTAAATCACTTTTGTCATGTAAAACACCATTTCATGCAATGACTATTTTATGTATTAATGCATTTACTTAATTACTTTTCTTGTGGTTTAGCAATTCATCAGGGTCTGTTGTATAGCTTAGAGAAACAAAAACAGTTTAAACACTTAGGTTTGCTATAGTTTCTCTCTCCTTCTTTTTGAATTACTAGTTTGGTTGTCAAGGCAGCGTATAATACAAATGCATACTCATTCACTCACTTCCCTAGACACTCAAACAAATCCATGGAGCCCTTTTTCTGAGGAAAGTACTGTAACATGATATTCCCATTTTCCTTAATAAATACACCACCTTTTAGGCATTTGGAATCTATGTTTATAATAAAATAAAACTAAGCAGAAAAATGTATAAATTATATTATAGTTCTGACAACTGGTAATAAATAATTGTGAATGATTCCAAAATGACTCAGTGGTGTTTGTATACCATCAACAATTAAGTTGTAATAAAAGTAAAATGCATAATGCATCTTTTAATGATTAAGTATTGAGGCAAAAAACCTAATCAAAATTACTGTAAAAAGAAAATAAAATGTATGTACACCAAAATTGTAAAAGTACTAGTGGTCACACTGATACAGTATTATAAGTAGTAAGTAACAAAATTATTTATACACAAGTTTTCATAAACCATATGAAAAACCTTATCAGACAATCTATCAAACAATTTAAGTGAAAAGTCGAATCTTTGGAATGTTTACTTGAATCTCAAGGCTTCCTAGAGTTTGTAATTTCTTTTAATGACAATGTGACTCAAACGCCACTACTCCAGTGAGTAGATCAGATCCACCTAAGAGTCATCTGAATACACAAGGAAAATATACAAGGAAAATACCTTTTTGTATATTTACTGATACATTGTAAGAAACTAATTAAAATAAACATATGTGATTGCAAACTTCTGAATGTTTGAAAACTACATATATAGTGTTTATCCATTTTAACTTGTCACATATGATCTCAGTAATGACAAAACTAAAGAAATGAAACCAAGGCAGGCTAAAGGGGCGGAGACATCTCTGCTTTTCTGTATTTGTATTGTTCATAAAATAAGTGTATATTGAAATACTGTTAACTGTACACCAACTATGCATGTAATAATATATTTAAATGATCTATTGTATTCTTGTAAAATTGTCTACCTCAATATCTGTGCATTACTTTTCAAATATGATATGAACTAACAGCTCTGTTCATCATCATTTCACAGGTACTTAAAAAATGTATCTATGAAAACAATGAATGAAATCATTTCTGTCTGTAGATTTCTCTACTGTATTATTAAAACAGATCTTCCAAATATTTGGAAGGTCAAATCTTACTGGACTCCAGGCAGTATGTCAGTTTTTTGGTCAGTTTCAGTCTTGAAGTTTTTTTGGCTCTTTTGTTTCTCAGATCTCCCCACTGGGCCTCATAGTTACAGACTTGAGGACTTGGCTTATACCCGAAGTGGAGACAAAGGAGACTCTGCAAATATTGGTGAGATGTTTCTTTTTACAGATGTTCTGTTAATATTATTACACAGACTCCTCTGTGCCACATAGTCATCTATTTTTGGATATAAAATATATATTTTTTTAAAAATATATGCTTTTTACTGGTTTCTTGTTTGTTTGAATTTTGGTTGAGTAAATACACTGGCATACACAAACACTACTGTGTTAATGTAATTTGAATTCGTTGTAATAGTAATGTCTTGTGCCTTTGGTAAAGTAAAAATAACTACACATCCTCTGAAATAAATAAAATTTATTTGCTCAATTTCACATATGGGAGAACATAAAATGAAATAGTGCCTGTAGAAATAATATGCCACATGTTATCTAATTTTATATTTGTTAAGTAATAAACTAAAATTGTACACTTCAATTTGCAGAAAAATACCATGCAATTCAGTGTTCATTCACATTCTGTATTTTACAGCAGCATGTCTGTGAATGACTAATACTGTGGGCACCTGTTTATATATAACGCATTTAGAAGCTGCTGAGGATAAATTGAATTTATAAATGTTTTTGAATAAGTCAAAAAAACATGCCAAAACATACTGTATTCAAAGTGTACCAACTGTTACAGGGGTCATTTCAAGACATCCACTTTATTTTCCCTACCTGAAGAAGTTTTTGACTGCTGGTGTAGTGGAGGAATACTTCCAGCACCTGATCAAGAAGGACAATGTAGAGAGGCCGTCCGTCACACGGTAGGCAGAATGTGGAAAGCAGTTTCTAGCCCACTGACATCCAGTTTAAAAGGAAATATGAGTATCAGTGCAGTGCTCTTGTGCTAAACATTCTTTATCATAGATTAAATTTTTTGAAATTATAAAATAAGAAATCGTTTTCCAATAAACATGATGCCATGTATATAACATTAACACATCCTTTGTCACATATTAAAAGGTGCTTTTAGTTTGTTAAGATGTGTGAACAAACATGAACGGATGTAAGTCTGAAAGAGTGTCTGTATTTTATGGGCTAGTTAACTGTAATTAAATACTTTGTAAGGCCTGCTTCATGCTGGGGTCTTACAAATCTGCTCACCACAACTCTGTGTGTGCGTGTGTGTGTGTGTGTTTGTGCGCATGTGCACGTGCAAGTCTGCATACTAGTGTGTGGACAAGGAAAAAGCATAATGTGGTGAAATAATACACAATGTACTGACAGCATGGTACTGTACTACTGCAAAATACATTCATCAAGTATGTGTGATTCCTTCTAGGTATGAGTTGCCTGGTATTTGTGGTCTGAACTTTGTGCTACACAACTCGCTTGGAGGGGGAGGGGTGGCTTCCCTAAGGAGTGACCCTCAGGTATAACAAACACTGAGCCATGTGTAGGCATACTCACATTCCTGTCAAAGCACAGTTAAACATGGACACATTTAGTCTGAAAAATGGAATGTAAAAAACACAAACAGTATAAAACGAACTATTTCAAGCATTTTAGATTTTGATACAACATATAAAATTAATCATTGAAACATGAAAACCTCTAAACATATGTAGATTAACGTATGTAGACATCTTTTATCTAATGTAGCCGTCATTAAAAATGCATAATTTAGTTGAGATGTAAATAAAGCACTTAAAGGTGGGTCAGTGTGAAATGCTCGGTCTTAGAGTAACTTACTGACTGGAGCCAGGGGTTGCAATGTCTAAACTTTTCAGAACAACTGAAAAACCTACATAAAGATGTATAAAGGCGTATTTAGTTAACTGTTAGCTTTCATAAAGGCTGCATTTGTCAGTCTTGGTGTCATTTCAAAATGTTATGACTATAGTTAGAATAAGCCTTTATATCTGTGTAGGTTTATAGTCATGTACCCTTACGAATACTGGCCTTCGGTGAAGTATTCTTCTGAGATATATTTTGTCTTACAATGCACTGTCCATCTATCATGAATGCATTTTAATATGTTTTATGTCAAAATATTGTCTCCGGTATTAAGTTAACACATAATAGTTTTCTGTGGTGTAACTTACATTTTTACCTTCTGAAGAGGCTCAGGTCCTTCGATGTCTGGAGGACCCTGATGTCCATGTTCTATCACTCAGTGGTAGAGAGTGTGGTGTGTTTTGCAGTTGTGTGCTGGGGCAGTAGGGTCAATGCAGCTGAAGCCAGCAGGCTGAACAAGCTGATTCTGTTCTTGATGTCAAACTTGAGACCCTGGTGGAGGTGTCTGAGAGTAGAATGCTGAAGAAGCTTCTCTGCATCATGGACAAGCCCTCCCACCCCATGCATGCCTCTTTAATGGGCCATTGGAACACACACAGCAAAAGACTCACCACCTCAAAATGCAGGACTGAATGCCACAAGACATCCATTCTAGCTGTGGCCAGACTGTATAATTCTTCTTTTTAAGGTAAAGGGGCATTTGGCAGACGCCCTTATCCAGAGTGACTTATAATCATTAGTTACAGGGACAATCCACCTGTAGTAACTGAGGGTTAAGTGTCTTGCACAAGGACACAATGGTAGAAGGTGGGATTTGAACCCCACTTTGTGGTCATCGGATTCACAGGCAAGTGTTTTACCCACTAGGCTACCGCCACCCCTTTTAAGTTTTTAAGTCGTGTTGCACTTATCATTTATTCCTTCTTGTTGCACTGAGCGTGTTAATGACAAAAGAATTTTCCTCAAGATAAATAAAGTTACTTCTTTCTTCTCTATTTCTGTCGCCGCTGAAATATTTCAACTTGGTAATAAAACAATTACTGTTTTTACATCTTAACCGGGTGGTTTTACAGCACATTTAGAAACAACATTACACTGTGTCTGGTTGAATTTTAATCTGACCTTGATAATTACCTGGGATTTGTTTGTTCATTTGGTTCGCCTTTCACCAAGTGAAGATATTTTGGAACTTTAAAATATTACAGTGTCATGTATAACTCTAAAATTAACAACCTGGAAGACTGTGAGCAATTAAAATGACAGTAGAATGTACTGTTGTTACAGCAGCGTTACCCCTAAATGTTGTTTCTCTTGCCCTTAGGGAAAAGCTTACGGACAGATGTTGCTGGACTATAGATTGAATGGCCTGCCTGATCTCACATCGCTGGTAGACTGAGGAAAGAGGGCACTATAAGGAGATGTAATAAATAAAATAACACAAATTTCATAATTTTAACATGCCTCAATACTTTGTCACAGCCTTCATACTTTTGTACATATCAAGTTTCACTGGTATTTATCAGTAGCTAACATTTTCTGATTGTATTAAAAATAATCACAGTGATTATTGTGAAAGTTTTTTTTTGGCTGGGATACAAAAATATTTGTAGAAATAATCTGTTGAAAGACCTTTTAGCTCCAGTTCTGCTTCATGCTGTTTGATCTTGGTTTTGACTATTTTTGACCGTTGGTCTTCAAACACCTGCTTCAGACTGAGTATGTTAGAGTGAGAAATTGTGCAGGGCAGGTGTAGGGAAATCACTGGTTCTTGTGCAGTAGGACTTCTCTGACAGACTTCACTACTGAGTGGTGTTTTTGCCATTTTGGCAATGGTTGTTAACAGACTTTTGAGAGTCGTAGAAAGCCAGCTTGAAAGACTTAAAAGTGCTTTTGTAGCTTTACTAGTCTTCCATATGCTCCAGAGGTGACACTGGAGTCATAAACCTTTGAAGTCTGGAGTCGCTACCTACTCTTGTTACTTAGTCTCTTTGACACAGGAAGTGAAGGAGCACAAGTGTGGGGGTTGTGTCTGTGTGTGCCTACGTCAGCCCTAATTGTACTGTTGTCAGAAAGAAAGATGTGAATAACTCATTCAGCAACTGCCCCAGACAGATGCATCATTTTGCCATTATGTGGAGAGCACCTTGGCCTCATTTCAGTGCACCAGAAGTAAAAGCAGCCCACACAGAGAGATGTAAACTGGATTCACTCCTGAAAATTCACACATTTATCACACAGCCTTGTACAGCTGACCAGTCCAAACACTGGGATGCTGACAGGCAAAAAGCAATGAAGACAAATATGTTGTCATTTATCATCCACCATCTTTTTAGAGCCCTCCATGGTGCTCAACCCCAAGGGACCCGGGTAATCCCCACTAAATATTCGGCTTTTACTCCTCAATGGGAGCCCTTTCTTGCCACCAAGACAAACTGATTTCTCAATCTCTCAATCTTCACTTTCCCACCGGCCTAAAGGACTACAGGAATGGGAAAAGTGTGCTTGCACACGTGTGCATGAGAAAAGGGAAAGCTGTGGTTTATTAACCTTCTGAGATTTTATTTAATGTTTTGTTTTAATAAATATATTAGTAATATTTTAACAAATGCTTAATAAACAGAAGAATCCAAGAACATTGAAGCTTTAGGCTTCTACAGTATTAGATTACTTCAAGGGCATTTTGTGTGTTTATTGCACAAGAAATAAGAATTATACTTGGAAAAGTTCATTCCACACTTCTGCCCTGATCACACTTTTTTCTGTTCTTTCATACTTGTTCTTCAGAAGTTGTCTTTCCACGGGAAATGGCGAAAGATAATTAAGACCATGTGGAGAACTACATTTTATACAGTGTAAGCAAAAGAAGGGAGAACTAAGCTGAGTCTGATCAGAGGTGGGTTGAATAGCCTTAAGTAAATATTTTTTTCTGATTCAAGAAGCAATTAATAATAACTTGGCAAAATGTCTCTTATTCCACCCTATTTAAAGAAGCAAACCAGTGGGCAAGGTTAAGACTGCTGAATTTACAGTACTCTTCTCGTTCTATCTTTCCAAGCTGACTTGTCTTAAGCTTGGCCAACTTTTTAAAGACTTAAATTTGAAGACTGTATTATAGTTTGGATGCAGTATCACCCAGACTTGATGTTTACTGAGTTTTTTTTCTTCTTTACTTTTTTGTTCATATAAGACTTCAGATTTAAATATAACTTCAGTTTAGAGACAGCGTTGAAGTTTGGAGGCAATATCATACTTTTAAGTCACTTTTCCGTAGTACATTTTTTTCCATAGCTGATTTATTTTGACAAGAATTTAAACTTCCAAAGTTGATTTCAGAGCTGAATTGTGTTCAAAGCAAAGTTTGGAGGCAGTGTTGTAGTTCGAAGACTTCCACAGCTACTTATCTGACCTTACTCCTTTTTGTTCTTTTCCTTAATCATTCTTTCCAAAGCATCAGTGGTCATGAATGGCCGTCTTGAGTGTGCGTGTGCGCGTTGTGACGTAACGCAGGGAGCGAGACATGCAGGCTTTGGCTCTCTGACGCGAAAACTAGACAACCAGCAGACCGGCATCTCGCCGCCTAGCCCCTTCGGTACGATGCTGGACTCACTGGCGCTATTGCTGGAGAAAGCCTTCCTCCTCGCCCATTTCGACATTTTCAGCACACTGTTCCCCGGCGAGGAGAAGGAAAGGACGGTGGAAAACAAGGCGGAGGTGGAGAGGGAAAGGTGCCTTCAGCAGCTGCAGTGTCGGCTTCAGCGAGGCGACCTGTTGGAGGTCCCTCGCACTCTCTTCATCCACTTCGGCATCTATCTGGGCGACGGCAAGGTGGCCCACCTGATTCCCGACATACTGCCAGTGCTGACCAGCGATGCGAGGCGCATTGAGCGAGCAGTGAACAACAAGCGGCTGCTCCTCGGCGTGCTCTACAAGTGCGCCGCCATCCGTGTGGACACCCTGGAGGATTTTGCGTTCGGCTCGCCCGTGCTCCTCAACACCATGGATGACGCGCTCATGAGACTGCCGCTGGCCAACGAGGAGGTGGCGCTCCGGGCCGAGAAGCTCCTGGGCAGGATACCGTACAGCCTGCTGTGGAACAACTGTGAGCATTTCGTCACCTACTGTCGCTACGGCATCGGGATCAGCCTGCAGACCGACAGGGTAGGGTATAACCGAGACTGTTCTCACCTTTGACCTTCTTTGAACGCCTCAGTTTGTAACTCTTTGGGTTCGCCTGATTGATATAGTGAGACTTGTGAGGGCCAGTGTTTTCAAGACTACTAAACAAGACTAAACATCACCACAATTTAGCTTTGAGGTAACTTGATTTCAAACTCTGTTCCACAGGGTTATAATACACCAATTTTTGTCTTTTGGTCCAACTGAAACCTTGCCTTTATTTGCTTTGATTCCATTGTACTACTTGAAAGTACATTCCACAATAAAAGTAATTCCATATTAAAAAGTGGAAAAAAGTTGGGCAACTTTTAAAAACAACTGTGTTCTACTTTGATTTGGTTGGTTTAGCATTTCTTTGTAGTTTATGCATAACATACCCATGACAAGTAATCCAAAAATACCATTTCTAAAGAAAATCCTATTTTCTAGTCAATGGCTATACGCCTTTCAGGAAATCTGGGGCATTTTTTGGAATGCAGGGAAGAACAACAGCTTCTTTGAGTACAGAGGAGCAGGTTTAAGTCCAGAGCACCACCGCGGCCAAGTCTCCTGGACTCCGTAAATAAGTGCAACATGACTAACTTTGTTCCCCCATTTCCCCTCGACAGTTTTGCGAGTTCCTGAAAACCATCATCAGGGATCAGAGGAGCATGCTCATAGCGACAGTCCTCGGAATGTTTTCAATGCTTTTCCTCGGATTATCACCATCCACAGCACTTCCAACCCTCCTTGTCCTCTTTGTATTGTGGATGGCCAGATAAAAGACTTTTCTTGTAACGGTCATATCTGGCTGAATCGGATCTGTGTGCTGTTTTGGCCGTCTTTGCTTTGACCAAGACCTTGTCCATTTGATAGTTGGACATGTTCACCACAGTTTAACATCGATTATGTTAACGTTAACCAGTTAATGTTTTATATCCCACTCAGTCAACATTAATAAATGTTGAAACAAGCCGTGCAAGAATTGTACATACATATATAAAAGCTTTTCTCTACAAATAGAGGAAACTATATCAGAACTAGGTTTTTATAGTGTCCTCAAGAAAGGCAACATTAATAAAAGTGTCATTTTACCAAAAAAAAAAAAGTCAAGCTTTTGCTTGCGTTTTTATGTCTGTACCTGTACAAACCTGTATCCATGTGTCAATTACTGTGTCAGTCAGCATATCTGGAAAATTTACTGGCCTCTACAGACAAAAAATAGATATAATATAAGCATTCCCCTCCCTAGCCTGTCTATTAAGGGCCAAGCCTTTCAGGAAATCACCTTATTCACCCTTGAATGTTTCCTCTATGGTCCTCATAAATAATGTTTCTTCAGTGGAAGTTTACTACTGTTTGGGATTGTATAATGAAGTTTAACGTGTTTTCAGATTACAAGAGAGTTACGTGTTCATAGTTGCACCAGCCTTCTTCATTATATAATATACTTCATGTGGTTATGAACAACCTTTCTTCAGGGGTAAAGTGGACCAAAATAGAATCTTATTACTGCCTTTAGATGATTTCTTCATCCCCACACAATAGAAGAGTGAGGCCACACAGGCATTGAGTAACTAATTATGTATTCTTCCACTGAACATGTGACGTTCTTATTGATAAGTGCTGGAGAAACTGACCAGCATCATAATCCCCATGCCCCTCCCTAGCCTGTCTCAAAGGGATAAAAAACTGTTAAGTGCCAAGCCTTTGAGAAAACCACCTCATCCACCCTTGGAGGATGTTTCCACTGCAGTTCCTCAGCTGCCTTTTCATTGCCTTGACTGCAGATGAAAATGAAGAAAAAAAGAAACCAACCGCTGGCAAGTACGATGTCTCCATGTTTAAACGGGGGGATCTCTTGGAGGTGCCTAGAACCCTCTTCACCCATTTTGGAATCTACCTGGGGAACAACCGTGTAGCGCACCTCATTCCTGACATCTTGCCAGTTATCTCAGCTGACAAGAATGCTATCGCCAAGATGGTGACCAACAACCGGCTGCTTCTTGGAGTGATAACAAAGAAGGCCAGTGTCCGAGTGGACTGTGTGGATGATTTTGCGTATGGAGCAGAGATTTTAGTGAACCACATGGACAAGGTGTGTAGCCGGCCACCACTGGATGGTGAAGAGGTGGCCAGGCGGGCAGAGAAGTTGCTGGGCTCAGTGGACTACAGTCTGCTATGGTACAACTGTGAACACTATGTCATGTACTGCAGATATGGTACTAGCATGAGTTTTCAAACCTTTCAGGTAAGATGCCTCATGAAATATGGATGTAGTCTCAAATATAAAGTATAAACTCTGAACCATCTTTAACACCAGAGGCTCTCTTGATCTGGGATGTGATTAGCTTTTTCCATGTTCAAAAGTCTTAGTTTGGTTTCTGAAATTACATTTTTTTTCAATAATTTGAAATGCTTTAAATTAATCCGTCACATTTAATTACTTAAGCTTAATCTTCTGCGTCTGCCAAATAGTGTTTAATTTGTGCATAATGGTTCTAAAATAGCACAGAAAACCATCCCTTAGAATCACAAAACTTTACTGATCCCTGAGGAAACTGCATATACCTTCATGTTCAACCATCCAGATCCCCAGTGCTGACATCACACAATAAGGAAGAAATATGAGGCAATCACAGAAAAGGTGAAACTCCACTTCCCTGTTGAGTCATCTCTCATTTTTCCAAGGCATATGGTTCTACAAATACTGAAAAGTTCCCATCGAAGAATAAGCTATACTTAGAGTAGTAAGCACCTCCACATAAAAACTGATCTTAACAAATGAGTTTTTTTCACTTCTGCTATCTTTTAGATCAGTGATTCCCAGCAGTGGTCTTTTAGTACCACCTGCCATGCACATTTTAGTATTTTTCCTGCCCCAACATACTTAAGCCAAATAACTGGCTCAATAACAAGCCTTAACTGAGTTGAAGTGTGCATGTTAGAGCAGAGAAAGGACTAAAATGTGCAGGGAACAACAAGACCAGGTTTGGCAACCTGTTTTTAACAAAAGGCCGGTTTCATTTGGCTAAAGAGAACATATTTGGAAATCTGGTATCTCAAAGACTCTTTGAGACAAAAGTCTATTCAGTTTAATTCATAGAGTGCTTTTTACAACTGATGTCACAAAGCAGTCTCACAGAATCTGGGTCAGAGCCACTAGTGAGCAAGCTGAAGACAACAGAGGTAAGGAAAAACTCCATAAAGCTGGAAGAAGAAAATCTGTGAGGAGCCAAGACTCAAAAGTGGAGCCAGTCCTCCTCTGGTCGACACAGAATAGTGAGGGAGAATAAAAAATGAACACTATGGAGACTACTAATAATAGGAGGGAAGTGTTTATCACTGATAATCAATAGACTCTATGGTTAGCAAATTAGGATCAAGAATCTAGGAGTTACCCTTAGAAGAATCTGTAGTAGTAGTTTGGTTAGTGGGCAGCACATGTAAGTGATGCAGGGTGGTCGAAGTCTTCTGGAAGGCAAAAGTGTCTTTTGTGTGTGTGTGTACTATACGGACAAAAGTATTGGGACACACCTTTTTTTTAGGGTTTAGGCTAGGCCTCATACTTAGAGTGAAGGGCAATCTTAATGCCTCAGCATATCAAGACATTTTGGACAATGCTATGCTTCCAATTTGTGGACACATTTTGGGGAAGGCCTTTTTTTATTCCAACACAAAGCAAGGTCCATAAAGACATGGTTGGATGAGTTTGGTGTGGAACAACTTGACAGGCCCACACGGAGCCCTGACCTCAACCCCATCCAACATCTTTGGGACAAACTGGAACAGAGATTGCAAGCCAGGCCTTCATGTCCAACCTCAGCGCCTAAGCTCATAAATGCTCTACAGAATGAATGGGCACAAATTCCCACAGAAACGCTACAAAATCTTGTGGAAAGCCTTCCAAGAAGACTGGAAGCTGTTATAGCTGCAAAGGGGCCAACTCCATATTAAAGTCTGTGTATCTGAATGCAATGTCAGTACAGTCCCTGATGGTGTCAGCCACCCATACTTTTGTCCATATAGTGGATATGTATATATTTTTGATCAATTCCTTTTAATCAACATGAATCATTTAACACACCAATTACTTTCAAGAAGAATGTTTACCTACGGACAGCAGCAAATGATATTTCACTCAGAATTCACCCACATTTTCAAGGGAACATCCATCCCTTCAAGTGGAATCCAGTTTTATATACTCACAAAACTTTGCACAAGATGTATGCCAACACCAAAGAAGCACATACTTAACACTTAATGCTTAATCCCTGTAAAAACCAAATGACTTACTTCAACTTCACATTTCTTTCTTCTTCCTTTTTACAGTTTTGCAAAATCGTGCGGAAGACTGTGTTCAGCAAGATAAGCTCGTTCCTGACCCTTCTGCTTTGCCTGTCCATTTTAGTTTATCTGGGCGGGCTGTCTGTCTGTGGCATCTTACTTACGGTGGTCGTCCCCTTCACCATATGGATGGCATCCTGATCTTCTTTTACAAGTCAAGAGAAGTCAAGATTTAGTTATACTAATGTAATTTATTTAATGTCATATTTGCGTATTATGCAGTCTCACTCAGTAGGATATGATTCATTGCTGTTTTTCAAAGGCACTATAGCTGGTCTTATTAAATGGTAAAAATCTAAATATTGTTTAGGGCGATGGAAAATTCCTGATTGAACACGCATTGTGTGACTATTCATGTACTCAAGTGAAGTCATATATTTTATATTGCATAAGAATTTAACATGCTAAATAAAGAATTGATGTTGGGGTTTGAATTTACCACTCTGTCTCTTGCACTGTGCATAAAGGCAGTGTTTCTCTGCTCATTTTTAGAAACGTATGTATTCCACATACCACACAATATCAAAAAACCTGCACTAATATATTACACAATATTACACATGTAGGTTGTTTGAAAAACTATAGTAAAATAAATAATAATCCGTAATCTCCGTAAAATGTGTTTCATCATTTCTGTTAAAGGCAATACTTTTTAAGTGCTGTTTAAAAAGTAATAATAAAACAAGCAACCAAAAAAAAACCCAAGACACATAGGCGACTAATACTAATCTAAACTGCATTTTGGTCTCCGAGTTGAAGGTGCTGTAAAACACTGGTTGTCGAGTAAATCGCCACTCGCCCCGTTACTTATTTTCGCTCTTGATTTGATCTTCGAGTGCAAATACTACGGACTCGGCGGCTTCAGCTCCAAACCTACAGAGAGGGGAAACTGGTGATCACCTCGTTTAACGTAGTCATAATCTAAATGTTCGCTAAAGATGCGAAATATCTCCAAAAGTCGATGTAAAATAATAGGCGCAACCTCTCCGTAAAACTGCACCTAACGTACCATTAGCAAAACAAGAATATTCTGAGGTAACTTTAGTCAAGCGTTCACGAGGTGAAGACAGATTTTTGGTCTGAAATATAACGTTATATCCCCGAAGTGGCACATTATTAGCTATTTTGTTGTAAAATAACTCCGTGTTTACATTTGAGTTAATTTAGTCTATATAAGTTTGTAGCTAGCCGGCTAAGTTAGCTAGCTAACAGACTCTTGCTAAGTTTCCTCAGCAGGTCCTGACTGTAAAGAACTGTACAACTGAACAACACTTCTAAACATACGTTTACATGAGTCGTATTTCTAACATAATGTACATTTTGCAACTAATGAAATATTGGTAACTGTGTCAATCACATAGACCTGGCACTAGATAAATTTAGCTGTCTGCGTTTAAAAAGCAGATTATTTTATGCAGTACTTTTCAATGTGTCATTTTATTAGTCATCCCTGTGAGGGCACTACAATGGAAAACCCTAATGAAACAGCTCTCTTGGTCCTGATGGAGAAGACAGGTTACAGTATGGTTCAGGAAAATGGACAAAGAAAATTTGGCGGTCCACCACCAGGTAAGGAAACATCTACGGGTTCGTCAACAACATGAAAGAAAACAAATCTCTGTGAGTCAAAGAGCTTGAAGATATTGTTGTATTTGCACATTACCGTAAAAAGGATATGTATTGTGTGATATTCATGTTATGGTCTTTACTGTAACAGCAATCATGCAAAAGGTAAAATAGTTTAGTATGGAAATTATTTTAATAGACCATGTATTGGAGAAATTTTAAATCTGACCAGACTTTATCCAGAACACAATAGGACAAATGTAATTTAAGATTTTAAATGTTACAGTAAATAAAATATTGATTATGAATTCGTATTTTAGGCTGGGAAGGTCCCCCTCCACCAAGAGGCTGTGAGGTGTTTGTGGGGAAGATTCCTAGAGACATGTATGAGGACGAGCTGGTGCCTGTGTTTGAACATGCAGGCCGCATCTATGAGTTTCGTTTGATGATGGAGTTCAGCGGGGAGAACCGAGGCTATGCTTTTGTCATGTACACCACCAGAGAAGCTGCACAGCGAGCCATCCATCTCCTGGACAACTATGAGATCCGTCCAGGGAAGTTTATAGGAGTTTGTGTGAGTCTGGACAACTGTCGGCTCTTTATCGGCTCCATCCCGAAAGACAAGAAGAAAGAGGAAATACAAGAGGAGATGATGAAGGTGAGTGCCTTAATTAAATAGGACTGGCCTTGCTTTATGAAATGCAATTAAACACAGTCATGTGCAGTTCATACAGTGCAAAAAAATTGAACGATGTCTCTCATAGCTTTGTGAAGCAGAGTTTTCCAGTTAATTTAGGTTTTTTTTTTTTACTTCATAACACTCTTGTACCAAGCTGTTATCACCAGATCCTGTGAGTTGTTATTAGGGTTAAACCGATACCACTTTTTTACAAACCGATACGAGTACGAGTATTTTTATTTGTGTATTTGCCGATATCGAGTACCGAAACCGATACTTCTTAGAATGGTGTCCGTGCAAGTGCAAGTAATTTGGAGACCGGTTTTATTTTCTCTTCTACAGTTTA
>JBBIGA010000083.1:26001034-26011460 GCA_037576975.1 Alestes dentex | reverse complement strand
GAAATAGGATATTGTTCAGTGGTATCAGTGCATGGTATCGGCAGTTCACGTACGAATACGAGTACGAGTATTTTAACAAAGTATCGGCCCGATACTGGTATCGGTGCAACCCTAGTTGTTATATTTTCTTACTTTCTGTCTTTGTGAGTGAGCAAGCACTGGTCTCCCACTGGTTTTATTTAGTAAATTGAAAATATAAGCATCACAAAAGCTTTGAGCAAATCAACTGTTTTCTTATAAAGTGGAAGTGTGATTTGTACACGTTTAAATGGTGTACAAATCACACTTGAATGCAACAGGGGGCGCTAAAGGTCAATTGTGAGAGGTGGTATGGGCCTGTGACATGGAGCATTTTTTTTTTGCTTTAATCCATGCGAATGCAGTAGAATGAAAACATGATTTGAATGTTTTCACAAATTCTGTGTTCATGAGTAGTCTTTCAAGCTTTGTTGTTTTAGGTTGCTGGGATTCCCATTTTATCCTCTTTGTAGTTCAGTTTTGTATTTCATTTTAATTTGTTACTTTCTTTGTCAAAATTAGGTAACTGATGGGGTTGTGGATGTTATTGTGTACCCCAGTGCCACAGACAAAAGTAAGAACCGTGGTTTTGCTTTTGTGGAGTATGAATCACACAAATCTGCTGCCATGGCCCGCAGGAAACTCATACCAGGTATTTAGAAGCTACAGGAAAGAGAAAAGAAATTGGTTATTGATTAACTCAGCTTATTCATTCAAAACCTAACAATAATTACTGTTATTAATCAGGCACCTATTTCAGTTCACTAAATAAGTTTCCTTAGTGAAAGCACATTTGTAACAAACTATACACACATCATTACTGGAAACACTGAACTGAATATCCGTTATTTGGAACACCCAGTTGGCAACATTAGATATTTTGTACTGATTGCTGTTTATTTTATCAGGAACATTCCAGTTGTGGGGCCACACTATTCAGGTTGACTGGGCTGAACCAGAGAAGGATGTAGATGAAGAAACAATGCAACATGTCCGGGTTCTGTATGTACGCAATCTTATGTTGCACACGTCAGAGGAGACACTCTGGTCCGAGTTCTCTCGCCTAAAACCTGGCTCTGTGGAGCGTGTTAAGAAGTTGACAGACTATGCCTTCATCCACTTTCACAGCCGTGAAGATGCACTCACTGCACAACAGTCCATGAATGGCAAACTTATTGACGGCGCACACATTGAAGTTACTCTTGCTAAGCCAGTCAGCAAAGATGGTAGTCGAAGGTTTGGAACACGTGTCAACCATAACAAAATGGCAGTGGGGGACCTGTATGGTGACTCCAACTTCCTTTTACAGAGCAGAGACAGTCCTGGTATCAGTTTCAGTCCTGTGGTTATGGGTAGTGGATTATCTGCACGTCCTCTTAGCTTACCTCCTCGCTTGAGTGGTCTGTGTGCTGCAGACATAGAACGGTGTGTGCATCCGTTCCTGCCAGGATCAAGTCTGGTACCAGTCAATCTGCAAACTCTCAAGCCCAGCCAACTGAGTTCTGCTGTATCCTTGCTGGAATATCATTGCCACAAGAATGGCTGGTCACTCCCAGATTATTACCTTTACTCAACAGCAGGGCATGAAGGAAAAACACTTCTCATCTATAAAGTAGTAATCAGCAGCACTAGAAGCAGCTACATGCCTGATAAAGTTTGTACCATTCTGGAGGATGCCAAGGAGCTTGCTGCTCAGAATGTGCTTTGGAACCTTGGTTAGTCTGTAGTTCGTCTGTCTATCTCTTCAGATTCAAATACAGATGTGCTACAATACTGCATGTAGTTGTTCTATGGTTAAGAAATAACTTACAAGCAATTAATGCTTTACTGCAATCTAAAATATACTACAATTATTACAGCAGATATGTATAACTAGATACTGCATATACGGTAAAACAGTAAAATACTAAAACATAACATGAAAGAAGAACAGTATAGTATTAATAATATGTAATTAACATATACTTTAACATATTTATTTCTTGCTACTGTCTTCTGTCCGAACATATGTAGCCCAGTTCCCAAACTACAGAACAGTGGGGATTCTTTCAAGAAAGCAAAAGATTAATCAAAACGGATTATTTTTAAAATCAAGTCGTGACAGCCTTAATAATGTTAATTATTGTACTTTAGGCTTATAGTCTTTGTACAACTTTTAATGGATATGTGTATTTGTAACTGTGCTGTACAGATTCATCATTCCATGGTCCTGCTTCCCCTGGGAGTTTTTCTCCCCCTGCTTCGCCTGGTTTGCTGTCATTTCCATGTCGACCTCTGCCATTCCCAGGATACTCCATGGCGCCCATCTCACCTCCCCTGCCCATTTCCGGCACCAGTGGTCAGAGGCTCTACATTCCTAACCAGTCATCCTACTTCTAATGAAGCTGTACTATAGAAGCAAAGCAGGTTTGCTGATGCCACTAATGGCTGTTAAGTTGTGCTTGAACCTCACACTTTGGTTTTTTTCTTACAATTGCAGAGTTTGGTAGTATCTATTTTCATGTTATATTACAAAGTTAGTGTCTTTTCCAGATCAATCTACATGTTCTCTTTGAATGTTGATTTCCCACACAATTTACCTTTGTTTTTTTGCTTTAAAAACAAGTTGCCTTATGTCAGAAATTTTTTATTGTCTGCCACACACAGCTGCTGAATTGTGACTGCTGTTTCCCCAGTTGAGATGACCTTTGACATTTACAATGAAATGCAAGTTCTGTCAATTCCCACGAAGTTGAAATGCATAGCTAAATGTTATAAAAACATTAACAAAAGTCAGTTCTTAAGCAAAAACTACTACATGACCAATATTTTTGAACGTGCCACAGTTATTACATTGCTTTTATATATTTTCCTGCTGGTTTATTGGCTATTTAGGTAAGTGGACTTTCCAAATAGTTCTTCCATCCAGAATGCTGCCCATAAGATTGAAATTAAACATGTACTAGTTTAATATACTAAATATATTAATACTAAAATATTAAACTATTTTCAATTTAGACATTTGATATCTGCTAAAAAAATGAGTCAGACCTTAATGATTTAACATGCAATAGAACCTGAAACTGTCCTTCTTAGTATTTAAGAGTTAACAGTTTTAAAGATTATGTGCCTCCCAGCAAGTCAAGCCTTGCAAATGGCAAAAATAATGAAATTAGTTGTTTTGTTTGTTGATTATTTGTTTCATTGAACTATTTTCACTTTTTGATTTTAATTTCTTTTCTCAGTTTGTTAGAATACCCAAAAAGGTTAAAGCATTGTAATGTCAAGTTAGTAATTACAGTCTTTGTGGCAGCTGTGGTCAAATTCAATCACGTAAATAACCTAATAAATTAATCTTCAACACAATGATTTATTTACCTTTTACATTCATCAAAATTATTTACTAGAAAGAGAATTCAGTAGAAGCATAATTTGTGCATTTACTGATTTACCGCAACATTCAGATAAACTTAAAACAAAATTGGAATATTGGAAATGATTAAAACCACAAATATGAGCCTTTTGTCTTCCCAAGAACAATGTGTTTAAGTTGAATTTGCTGTTCTGGAACACTTCTCTACAAGCTTTTTTGGGATGTTTTTTTAAAAGGATGGTTCACCAAACTATTTCTGTCTTAAACAGCCCCGTTCATGTAGATTTTTTTTTTAAACAGTTTTAGATCATGTTAATTTGATGTTGATTAAAATAAAGAAAATACATACTGAGCTTGAACTGATGTTAGCACACTTGGACTAATTCCATTTAAAATTTAAATCATGTCACTTTATTCTTTAAGTCTTCATAAATGGATTGTCTTTGTGTCTTTGTTTTGTTGACCATTGTTGCCATTTTTAATTTGTTGACTGGGTCAGAGGTTCGTTTTGTCAGTTATTCTGGGCATTTTCGTTTTGTCAAAGGGGGTGAGTTGGTTTGCCATGGAAGAACAGCACAGAGATACAGTATGTCACTAGCAGAAACACTGATTTCATACGTTTGTATACAGACAGTCAAGAGCTAACAGTAATTACTTCAGCCCTTGTCAACCATTATTGAACAAGTATCTGGTAAAGTGTAGTGCAGAGGCCCTGTTATACAGTATAGAACTTTCTGTTGTGGACATTGTTTGCTTGGTAGTTCTGTGTAGTGCTAGCCCAAATAATTTGAATACTCAAATGTCTGTTACATTGGTTCTATATTTGGTTTTTAGGAGCCTGCAAAATGGTATATATATATTTTCAAGCCACAAAAATTGTGTCCTTAACTAAAACACAGCAAAAGCCTTTAGAAATAACAATGACTGGGAAATTTTGAAAACAAATAGGTTTAAGCATCCACACCACCTTGCATCAGAGTGCACAAAAAATGTAAAGTGGATGTAAATTGAAAGCAATGGTTTCAGTGAAGTGAACAGTTTTAATTTTGAAGGACAGCATTTAATTAGTGGTATCCGTCAAATCACACATGCCAACCCCTTTCTGATTATCTGATAAAGCCTATTTTGTTTCATGTCATACAAATAGCCTAGATAGGACAGTGCTATGTAGGGCCCACATTTCTTCGCAGAAGCTTAAGTTTTGGAATGCACTAATAGTGTATCAGTTGAGAACAGCTATCTGTTAGCATTGTGTTAAAGGACCCACTAGAGGGTAGTGCTCTACTTTCAGAGAAAAACATGTCTTAGACCAGGGATGTCAACTTCAATCACAAAAGGGACCATAATCTACAAATTGCCTATTTCATGGGCTGAACAGGATTAACATTTATTCACCTGTTTTAAAACTGACTACAATTTAAACAGAAATGCGAAATTAAATAAATTTTAAATAATTGTTTTTCCACTAACAATACATTCAGGCAAAATGAGAATATTCCACATATGAACAAGTTGATGGGAACAAGATGTCGCACACTTTAGTCATGCAGCCCTTCAAAAACTCCCCCTTTGTAAATGGCTGGGGTGAATCTCTTTTGATACTATAAAACTGGCTTTCACTGCTACTTCACTTTTTGGGCATATTCTGCCATGACATCAGGCTCTTTTGAAACTATTACCTTTTGTAGCTACTGCTGTGTGTCCTGGGTCCTGTTTCATGAAACAGGATTAAGGAAAAGTCTGGCTTATTTCAAGGGAAAGTAAGGGAAAGCCAGACTTTCCCTTAATCCTGTTTCATGGAATACCCCCCAGGTTTTTATACGTCTTGTAATGTTTTGTCTCATAGTGGTGTCTTATGTTATACTCTTTTTAATTACAGCTACATTAGCTCTGCAAACAAGGCACCCAGGTTTACCTTTAATATCAACAAACACGTACTCTGCCATCTGTTATGAAAGCCACAGTTTTCAAAGTCCACTTTTCATTTTGCCATTTTCTGGGGACAGCTAACTTAAATGTCACTGTGTAGGCATTGACCCATGCATTCACTGCTGACCACTAATGAGTATGTCATTACAGCAGCAGGGAGGAGGGGCTGGCTCTCACAGCTCTTTGCTGTGCGGCAGATGCTTTGCAGTATGACTGATGTGAGTGCAGTTTACTGGTGGGCCATTACATTATCTTTCATATAGCCTGTGGGCCTTGTGTGTCTTAGACTGTGTGAATGCCCTGTTGACATTCTGAAGATAGATGTAGTAGTCACGTTAATGTTAATAGATTATCATGCTCTGTATTTAATACAGAACAGATATATTATTTTAAAGAGCACCCAGCAAACTTAGCAGGTTGATAAATCTAAAACACAGGTAGACACTCCTTCATACAGTGTCTCTGAAATAATAAAAATTAATGGGAAAGGTAAGGTCAAACAGCTGTCTCAACGTGCTGCAATAATTGATTCTGGTGACAGTATCTGTAAATCAGACATGAGGCAGTGCGCTGGTAGAGCAGATAATGTAAATGAGAAGTAGACGGGATAAGCTTAGGCAAGTAATAGTCTCTCTGTGAGTTTATTTCTTACAGATCTCTTGAAGCTCACAGTGATGGCAGATTCAACGTGTTTTCAAAAAAATGTGTTTTAATATAACGTGAAAAATTAAATGCATATAGTCCTGCACCTCAAAGATTTGAGACTCATGTTATAAAGTAACACGAACATTTCTCAAGAAGCCTGGTTTGTTATGTTAGCTAGACCTAAACACATCCAAAATAATTACCAAAGTATTCATTCATTATGTTGGTATTTGGTTCCCATTTTGTACTTGTTAGCTTTGTAATTTGTTAGATCCTGTCAGAATTCTGGAGCCCTCTTGTGGATTCCTTAGATGATTTGAGCTTGAGGTTTATTTATCATTGTTACCTCAATTTAAAAAAGTAGCAGTAAAAATGAAAATTGAAAATCACTTAATGATGGAGGTCAGTGAAATATTTCATACCCTGGTGACATTTAGGAATATTGGAAATGCAGCCCTAAGATCCAAGATCTCACAGGATTTGTCTTGAACATACTTTTGTATCATCACTACAGTTTAGGGATCCTGGTATAACATTACAGCACATCTGCCTCTGTCACGTCGGCCTGAGTGAGCCAAAGGCAGGAGGTGCAGTTGCAGATATCCATTATTCTTTATTTATAAACACAAGTAAAACAAGCACGAGGGCTTGCATACATTTACAGAACATCAACAGAACACTCACCCCATTGACAACCATAAACTCAAACCCTTAAATACATGAAACACAAAAGCCCACAACCAATAAACAACCACTAACACTTAACTCAGCTGTAACTAATGCCAAACAAGAAACCCTATCACCCACTTCATAATAGAAGTCCGCTCAAAACAAAACTTAAACTTCGGTGGCCGCATACTGGGACATAACAGTACTCCCCTCCCTAAGGCGCGCCCCAGGGCGCCAAAAGTCCCAACACCGGACGGAGGTGGGGCAGGCAGTGACAAACACAAAATGTCTCGCAGAGCCTGTGGGCCCATGCGACTGCCCCCGAACATATGCATCTCGCGCTGGACTGCTATGCAGCAGGGTCAGTCTGTGTGGGTCCCATGTCTCCACGCTCTCCAGGGGTGGAGCCCCCCTCAGAAACCCCTCCGGGCTACCACCCTATCTGGACTCCCCTATTGGAGCCCACCTATTGTCTCTATTGTTTCTGCACTAAGAACTGGGGCTATAGCTTCTGAGCTTTCAACTGGGGCTATAGCTTCTGAGCTACAAACTGGGGCTGTAGCTTCTGAGCTACAAATGGGCTGTAGCTTCTGAGCTACAAACTGGGGCTGCAGCTGTGGCATGAACCCTCTCCCGAGCTGCAGCGGCACGAACCCTCTAAAGCTTCTGCACTAAGAACTGGGACTGCAGCTTCTGAGCTCTTAACTGGGGCTATAGCTTCTGAACTCTTGACTGGGGCTAAAGCTTCTGAGCTACAAACTAGGGCTGGGGGGGGGGGGGGCGGAGGGTCGCGAACGTTTTGCCCAGGGGCCCACACAACCCATAATCTGTCCCTGGTTGAACTGGAGCTGCAGCAGCACAAACCCTCTCCGGAGCTGACAAAATGTCTCGCAGAGCCTGTGGGCCCCACGCGACCGCCCCCAAATGTACGAATGTATGCTTCTCGCGCTGGCCTGCTATGCAGCCGGGTCGGTCCGTGTGGGTCCCACGTGTCCGCGCTCTCCAGGGGTGGAGCCCCCTCAGGAACCCCTCTGGGCTACTGCTCCATCTGGACTCTGGGTACAGAGCTACCCACAGGGAGCCCACCTATTGTCTCTACCCGCCCAACAACCCCCCCTCCACCCCAAACGGGCTGGAACCTCGGCGCTGCTATTGGCGGCTGGCTAGGCCACATAGCCTCAGGCCACGTCCGGAGCCAGGTTTGTTGGGGCCTCCGCCGCCCTGCCGCCCCAGGCGTACACCACCTCCTCCTCATCTGAGCTGATATACCCTAGTGGCTCCTGGGGGGTGTACTGACTCAGCGGGAGATTTGTAAATAAGGAGCTAACTTCAGTGTTATGGGGGGATCTGTACCTACTGTCCATGACAAGTCAGCAGATGAGGGAGATGTAAGTACTTTCAAATAATGACTTTTGTGTTTCTATAGCAGTTAAGTATGAACTAGCTTGTTAGTTTCATTTCATTTCGTAAGCATGGGATGGGTGGGGCGTGGCCAGCAACAGCTTATTTGCATGAAAGGGACAGAGCCCTGAAATGGCTCGTTTTGAAAGGGACTGAAACTTTGAGAGATAAAGCTGGTGATATCTCTTTGTGAGAGTGATTTTGTGCAAAGAACTTCATGAACATGTTTTGTATAGCCCATAGACTAGTGAGTTTTGCATAATATGTCCTCTTTAAATACATGAAACACAACAGCCCACAACCAATAAACAAACACAAACACTTAACTCAAACAAAACCCAGCTGTGACTAATACCAAACAAGAAACCTCATCGCTCACTTCATAATAGAAGTCCACTCAAAACAAAACTCAAACTTTGGCGGCCTCTAGTGGCCATTTACCGGGACATGACAGCCTCTCAGCATTTTTGGGACAATCAGATTTGAAAACCAACAACAGTCTAAAACAATGGCGGTCCATATATTAATAGCTGATGGCAACTAAATATAAGAAGTTAGGATTTTATATAAATAGTTGTATACCTACTATTGGATTATAACCCATAGGATATATTAAAAACACTTGTAGTTTTGACCACTGGCATTTCTAGATTTCAGCACTGTTTCCATTTTAAATGGCCCAAAGCATGGAAAACACAACTTTTTGATTTGTGTTTTATGTAGTATGTAAAAACTTGTAAAGTTTCAGAATGTTAACATTCAGTTCCCAGTCCACACAGGTACATGTGTGGAAACTAAGATGCAAGAATAGCCCCCTTTTTAAATATTTTTTTGTGATCTAACAAAATGGGATTATTCAAAAAGTGACTTCAGAAAATGCATCTCACTTAAATCGGAATACTCCATCGGCGTGCACCAGAATTTTAGCCACCGAAACTTTTTGACCAAAACTGGTTAAAAATATAATAAGAATATAAGAATAGGCCTCTAATGAGATTACACATAAATTAGTGGAGATGAAAAAGAGAAGTTAAAATACTATTTCTTTCTCATTTTGATAGACACTGTTTAAACTCGCAGCAGGTAAACACAATCACGCTTCATGTCAAACTATTTCACAGTGTCTAAGGAGGATATTAGAAAAGTAATTTGAAATCCCTTGAATTATCAAGAGTAGGAACAGTACCCAAATGCTCCCCTATTAAAGCTTTGATTCAACTTGGCATCCCACAGAATTCAGCAATATAAGAACACAGCAGTGCCACCTGTAGCCATGGTTTTTAAATGACTGAAAAACTTTACAATGGCAAAATGCAAATTGACACCTGAAAAAATGGAATTTATTTCACTGGAAGAACAACCATTCTTTTTTGTTAAATATGTTTGCTTTATTGCACATATATTGTAGCTTACGTAGTAGAATAATTTTAGTGGTGGTGCACCAAAATGGAAGTCCCTGGGATGAAACCAGAATCAAAATTCAGGACAATAAATGTAAATAGGAAAAATACTACTAAAATTATTATAATTTCAGGAACAGAATGGTTGGTCACAGAAGGTTATTAAATCCATTATATTTTGGTTATTCTTTGTTGTTTAAATAAATTTGTTGCTTCAAAAAGTGTTCGTGATTTAGTAGAGTGTTTCTGCTTTTGTTGATTTGCCGTTTTTTTGCAAATCGATTGGTTTCCAAGTGGTATCGAACATGTAGTTAAAAGGTCACTGGACTTTGTATATACTTTGACCATGAAGAACACAAAAGTACAAACCACTTGTCTAATAGACAAAAGTATAATTTCCCTGCTGTTGCTTTTACTGTTTCAATGCGTTAAAAGCAAAATAAACAAACAATTTTCAATCATTGTTCTCATTTTCATTAACATTTGTGGTTCTTGAATTTTTTTCACTTTAGGCTTTGCTCTTTCTTACTTTTGTGTGGACATGACAGAGACTGACCTTTGACCATTTGAAATGACAATACTGGCCCTGAGGCCACCTCTACTATAACATAATAAATTTGTAAGTGTTTATCTCAAAGGCGACAGAGGCGAGGAAAAACTCCCTCAGATGGAGGAAGAAACCTCGGGAGGAACCAAGGGGAACCCGCCTCCTCAGGTCGACCCAGAGAGAAAGAAAGGAGGGAGGGAGGGAGAGAGAGAGAGAGAGAGAGAGAGAGAGAGAGAGAGAGATCAAATACAACACTAGATAGATAACGAGAGGCCTTGGTCTCATGAGGAGAACCGTGAAAGCAGGTTTTTTGGGTTTTAAGCAGGAGGTGTCAGAAAAGTTACCACAGGGATAACTGGCTTGTGGCGGCCAAGCATTCATAGCGACTTCGCTTTTTGATCCTTCGATGTCGGCTCTTCCTATCATTGTGAAGCAGAATTCACCAAGCGTTGGATTGTTCACCCA
>JBBIGA010000083.1:25974845-25985035 GCA_037576975.1 Alestes dentex | reverse complement strand
CCAAAAAACGTCAGTGCAGCACTGGATGAAAGATGCAAGGGTCTGTCAGGAGTCCAGAAACTCACTGACCTTTTATAAACACCCACTAATTACAAGCAAACAGATCACAGGTGAAGACGGTCACCTTTAAAAGCCATTCAAACCTGTTTGTGTCGAGTTGTGTGCATGTTATCAGGCCAAATCACCAGGGTACGTAAACTTTTAATCAGGGTCACTTGGGTAGTTTGTGTTGTGATTATGATTTAAAAAGAGTAAACACAGTTGTTTGACAATAAATGGTTTCAGCCAACCACGAACCATGAGTGAAAGAAAAGTTTTTGTGTTATCATTCATATTCTCTGAAAAATGGTTAAGAAATCATAAATTATGAGCACAACTGTATGTCCATACACGAGTGTGTGTGTGTGTGTGTGTGTGTAGGTATGTGTAAAAAGATTAAACGAAAAAAGTAACATTCAGTGCTTTATTACTTGTAAGAAGTGCTGTAACAGGACAGGGGTTATTGTTAACAGTTTAAAGTCTGCTGGCTGTAACATTCTTTATCCCCTTGGTCTTAAACTGTTGTTAGTCTTTAAAGTCATCAAGCTGTTTATATTTGATATAAGAATAATGCAGTTTACTTAAAAATGTATTCACTAAGCCACACGTATTCAAAAGGTTTTTGTGTATCACCTGCTCTTGTTTTGGCTGAATCTCACTGAAAATTACAAAAAAATATTTCCAGCAGTTCAAATGAAAAAGCTTTTTCCTTTTTTACCGATAATAGAAAGGTCACTGTTATTGGTTATCATCAAAGATTATTGTTGAAATTAAAGTGCTGTCGCCACAGTGCATGCTTGCGACACTATAGCTGTGTGGTCACCGAGTCATCTTGCTCTGCCTCATGGTGGGCAGAGTCTGGCGTGTGTCCATCACAAGGCCCAACTAATCCCTGAAACACATCCTCATTTGAGTCCAGGAGGCGAGAGCTGGAGGCAGAGAAACTGGAAGCACAGTGTAGCGAAGGGGGTGGAGCAAGGGGCCCTAAAGTCAAGAGAATGTCCCTCCCGTTGGTTCTCTGTCCGTTCGTTGTCCTAGGAACACTGCCACAGTCACTGGTGGTGGGTATGTCTGCATGGTTGAGGTTGCTTTCACTGCGAGTGACCGGACCGCTGCCACGGGAGATGCCCAGGTCACGCCAGGCCCCTGGTGGGTGGAGCAGTCCATCTGAGATAGTGTAAGTGGCAGAAGTAACACTAGCAGGCTGGGGAAGGTGGCTGCCCATGCGGGAGAACAGCAGTCCCAGTCGCCTAAAGGAGCTCTTCTTAGGACCGGAAAAGCGTGTAAACCTGCTCCATGTTCTCGACAGTGCAGGCCCAGTAGCAGTCACTGAGGAGGTGGAAGAACATGGCGAGGGGTTTTTCCTTAGCCCGTTAATCTTTGGTCTGTCCTCCCTGGTGAATGTACTTATTGCTGTTGTTGACGTGGGAAACTCCATTCCAGAGAGGGAGTGAAAGAGAGCAGATACTCCATAAGGGGAGCCTGCAGTTGGAGCCTTGGTTCTGTTGCTGTCACTATCACCATGGCAGCGGTTATTGGAGGCATCACCATCATCACTGGCCTCATCACGAAGCGTAGCCTCACTACTTGAAGAGTACGTACGTCGTGGTGGCTTTCGGTTCCCAAGGAGATCCATAACTTCGTAACGAAAACTAGAGATGTCCTGCTTCAACTCCTAAGCGAGATGACAGCAAATACAAGTTTAGCATTTCACATAGTTTTCAATGAGGAGTCAATTTTTTTTATATACGACATCAAGTATAATTAAAAAAAAGAGAGGAAATTAGTTTTTTCCATGGTATGGGCATTTTAGGTTTACCTTAAAGTTCTCCTCCGTCAGTCCTTCATTTGTCTTTGCACAGCGTATCATAGCTGCAACATACCTCTTAACTAGGTTACGAATCACCTCCTACCAAAAAAAATAAGGAGGGCAGTTGAGAGCAAGGGTGAATTAACAGGGTTTCTTTTTCAGGAAATGAGCTTGCCCTTTGGTCTGCAAATCAAATAAAAGAGCAGCCAGTGTTAAATGACTGTATGTGTGTTTTGAGTACCCCTCTGCACTTCTTTCCTACATACCTGATAGTGTTTATTCTGGATAATCCTATCTGCGTGCTTCTCCTGAAAGAGAAGCAGAAGAATTCATTTACACATAATTCACACTTTAAAGGCTATGATAAGTTTATTTTACATTCAGGCAAATTATTTGTGAGACATTTTCTCTCCTTTCTGGGTCGTTTGTTCACCTTCCCAGAGGAAAAGAAAAAAGCTTTCTGTAGCCTGAAGAGACACTAAACTCTTAATGTGGTTCCAATCACCAACGCTGTAAACAGTTCTAACTTGGTATGTTTTTCTAGAACAGAGCATTTTACCTCAAAACTCTCTGCCTGGGATTATTTTTTCCCACTTTAACTAGTAGACTTTCATATCAACTAGTATTTAATATCACTTAAAACAGACAGGAACCTATGACAGCCCTACTAAGAAGAGTGATAACACTAAGAAACATGTCTAATGCTGTACTAATGAAGTCATAACGTATAGCCCTGATAAGCTGGATAAGGTACACTATTACAGATGAAGTTTCCTAAATGGTTCTTTGACCCAGATCTGATGTTTTCAGAGCTGCGTGGAGACACAAATCTGATCTTTTCAAATTAGAGCTGAGTCACTTTCACATGTGGTCCTAGATTGAATATGTATCTGATAACTGGACACAACCCTTAGACTGAATGTTTTTTTTCCCCCACGATCAACATACCTGCCTTAATCTTGCTCATTTAAGAGATATGTTTAGAACTGTCTTTTCCATGGCTTTTTTTTTTTAATTAGACAAGCTGAATCTCAAATGGCTCTCTACTCCATGCATATTATTGCTGTGCTTTTTTTTTTTGCACATGTAACTTCTGTTCTGCATCTTTGCACATCTCTGCTGCTAGAATACAGTACTGGTCAAAATACTGTATTTATCCTCACTGTAGCTGTTGCACTGGATGATGTCTTGTCTTGTCTCGTTTAGTTGTATTGTTGCTCTTGTGTTCTTTTTTCTAGCTCTTTGTCCTGTTTGCACTTGTGGTCTTGTGTTCTGTTCTGTTCTTTTCTGTCCTTGTGTTGGACCATGGTCCTGGAGGAATGTTGTTTCGTTTTCACTATGTACTGTGTATATATGGTAGAAATGACAATAAAAACCTACTTGACTTGACTTGATAGTGCACTGTATAGATGATAAATTCTGTGCCTAAACAGTGCATTATAGGTTTAACAAAGAGTCATTTGAGATTTAGCCCATGTGCACATATCTCTATTGGACATACAATGCACTGTTTGGGTCTAGAGTCTCATGGTTCATAGCTGTTTCATGGTTCACAGAGTGCTGACGATTCAGCCTCAGTTACCTGGGGCACATTCTTAAGACACTGAACGTTGGTATACCGGTCATTTCAGGGCCCAGGTTCATTTACACTAAAGACACGTACGAGTTGTTTGCTCACATGGATGTGAACCACCATGTTAGAAACATCACAAATTCAGAACTGAGCAATGAGGCTTGTAATGTGAATGTAATCTTATTTTGGGTGTACAGTTCTTGAAAAAACCTGGAAGTACAAGAACCTGTACACTATGTGGAAGCTGTTCAAGCCTTAAAAAGCTTCCTCTCACCCACGCATCTCATTTTTACAAAAGTGATTCTTATAAAGAACCATGCACTAAAGGTTCTTTTCTGAACCAAAAGTTGTTCTTCCATTGAATTGCTCCAAAAAGATTCTCAAATTTTTAAGTGTGCACTTCGGATCAAAGCCTAAGATTTAAATGTAGCCATAACTTGTTCAAGGACAAGGACCTTTACAGCTGTCCGCCTCAAGATGTACAAAAATCAGGGCTTCAAAGAGTTCTGAGAGAGGATTCTGAACACGGCAATCTGCAAAAAATCTCCTCAAGCCTCATAAAATACATTATTTAAAACCTGTCACCTTAGGTCATGAAATGAACCAGTGTTAGAAAAGCGTTGAACTTCTGTGCACTTCTGGCTTCTACGAGGACTCACAATAATAAATACTAAACATAAAACCCTATTATTTTATTATGATTATATCACTCCAGAAGTTCAGCACATTTTGCTCTTTTCCACAGTGCCCCCACCCCTCTCTTTCTCACACACACACTCCCACACGCATGCAGGCAGTACAATGCTGAGATCAAATCTCTGAGTTATATAAAGCTGCCTACATGTAAACCTAAAAGCAGAACAGCTATCCAACAACCTCAGCCAGAATCTGATAAAAGCAGTGAAAAAAGAGAAAGAAATACTGATATGTCCCAGGGTCCTGCAGATATACAGCATTTTCAGGGTTTTGGACACTTGGTAAATATAAAATGCTGTAATGGTATGTTATTCTTCAACAGTAGTATGTTGTAAGATGTTCAAGAATAAACGGTATGTTATAAGTCAAAGACAAAGGAAGGCTTAGATTGGTCTGTAATATGTGATAATGCTTCCAATAGTGTTCAGGTCACAAAATAGCATTAACATGTTGGCCTACAGAAAAAATAAATAATAAAAAACAGACCTCCAATTTGGAGAATCAGTAAGACATAGTTCCCATGTAGCTACCTTAGGGTTCAATGTTATATGAAAGCAAAATAAGGAGAATTAAACATACTGCATCACTTAACGGTTCTGCTTGACAATGCGAGCAGTAACGGTGTGTTGCAGAGCAAGCATTTATCAAAAGATATTTTCCATAAATATATCAATATTAAAACAATTTCATAAATGTGCCTGCTCATTACTCTGCAGAAAATCACAAAACGATCCAAAGTGAAAAGACATATTTCTGATGTTTACTGAGATAACAGCAATGATACAGAGGTTCAAGACATGTAATTTCATAGTCTATGTGTACTGATTTCATAGTGATTTTAACTGCTATACTGAATTCAGAGACAGTTTGTAAATTCAGTTCTGACATAGTGGTCCAGGTTTAATTCCATCATGAGGGAAATAACTTTGAAAAGTGAACATAGAGTTCACTCAGTTTTGACAACTTACTTTCACCATTCTGTAGCAAATTCATATAGATTTCGTAAAGGCTGTTCTTATAATATGGGAACCAGACAAACTCATTAGCTAGTCTGTTATCTCAGTTTTAGCTGCTCTGAAAATTGTGGAATAACCTGTGGAACAAGAACCTACCTTGAGCTAGGATATGAGGTCACACACTAACCTCAGCACTGTCACATATTACTGGGTCAGCAGTGTAGCTAAAATGTGATTTCAGCAGTGGTCTGGTTATCAAGTGGGCTTAGGTGAATCAAATACATCGTTGTGATTAGAATTACTCTCATTACTAAATCAAGAGACAAAACGGACTGTCCATGTGTCAAAGAACACATTAGTGTCACTGTCACTAACTTCTTTGGCAGATCTGACATCAGGTAATTTAGTCCCACACAAATCAAAAAATGAAATAAATCTCAGAACAGCAAAGTCTCTTTTTTCTCAGCCAGTTTATCACAAAAACTAGAAGATGCTCATGAAAATGAGTATAGATTAGTTTTATGCATCACTTGGTTCACATCATAGCAATGGCAAGAGACAAAAGTCCCACAATGCTGTAATATGGCCACTACCTGAGCATACTGATTTAGACTAATTTGGTCTGAGTAGAATGGAATTGAGCTTGCTTAATATATTCTTGATCATTCTTACTGTCAAATCCTTGAGATTCTCGTGTTTCTCATCATGTGGAGCGTCACCCCTTCTGCACAGCCATCCATGCAACCAGAGGCAGAGGTACCATGCTGACTTTGGGCTGGGGATGATGTTGAACGGTGGTGGAAGCGTGCCGCCCTCATCAAAATAACTCATCCACAGCTTGGTCCTGGCAAACTTCCACTCAATGTCTGCGTGGTCCTAAAGCACACCATCACACACAGGCATTCCAGGTTATAGGAATTAGAACTCTGACTCTATGGCCAAAACCAGAGTTTTCAAAAGAGCACAAGCCCATACTATCAGAAAAAGTGTGCTGTACAGATTTGTTTTTGTTCACCAAGGTACAAAAAATGTTAATGTACCCTCAGAGAAACAGCATCCACACACTAGGCCTGACTATACCCCCCTCCCCACTTCCCCACTGGCCTGCGCTCACATTACGCATATTGTTCTTTTGAGCTGCCAGATTTACTAAGTGCATCCCTTCAGATACTGAACCAACACGTTTTTTAGCTTATCACGACACTGTTCAATGATTATTCGGTATCCACAACCATGAAGGTAGCTGTGAATTTGACCAAATATCTCAGTAACTGTGTTTCATTTCCAGTTGTTCTTATAATCTCTTGGCTGCTAAAATTTCCAGCAAACACTGTAACTCTGCTATAGACCAAAGTGATCCCTTTGGTGCCATGTTTGTTAAATGGGACAGTCATATGCAAGATCTGTGCTCAGGAACAGTTAGAGATCACACTAGATATGTACTGTGCCCACTACCAAGTCCAACTAAGGAGTGGCCAAGCCCACCTCCTCAAGCAGAAACTGGCATGGTTTAGTGTGAATCAGAATCAGAATCAGAAAACTTTATTTATCCCGGAGGAAATTGTGTGTGGCACAGAGGAATAACACATATCAAGTGAACTGGACTTTGGAAGTCAAACATGCTTAGGCATGGTATGTATTGGGTAGTGTGAGTACACTCTTAAGCTCTTGTGGAATGTATTTTAAAGATACGCTATATTCATCTTCCCATGGCAGGTGTACATATTTGAACAATTCTAAATGTTTTAAACAATAAAATAAAAAGCCTGAAATCATCACTGTGAGTCAATTCAACTTAAAAAATTAATGCAGTATAGTACAATTTCAGTTATGGTCTCTAACTAAATATGTGAATAGGCAGACCATCCAGTGACAATTTATTTCTTTTTTCTGTGAGTGCACATGCCTCAAGAACAGGCATGAACCAACATGAAATTCCTGGGCTAATAACCTCTACCAATAACTTTCTTATAGACCAATAAGTGCACTGAATGCAAGACAACATGTCGATGGATATTTAATTAATTTAGCATAATTTTAAGTTAATATTTAACATTATAAAAAGTGTTCCTGTCCAGAGCCTCTTAATATGTTATTTGTAGTCTTGCTAAAGGACTCCTACTGTGGCTTTCCCATCTAGAGAGGGATCTGGTATTAGCCACTATGCTATCAATTTTACATGTGCATCAGTGAGCTAAAAATAAGGTGCTACATTAGCGGTTATGATTATTGCCTATTTCAAAATTGTACCAACAACAATAATAATGAACATTTAATTTTTTTTTGGAAATAACATATCAGTTGCTGATATATCACAAACTCATACACAAGAGCTAAATGTGGCAATACTTACAGCAATCAGTTGATATGAGTTGTTCATCATAGCAATGAGCATATTGAGGAGCACTACCAGTGAAATGACATTGTAGGTGCCAAACATGGTAGCCCCAACAAACTCAGTGAACTCGTGCCTCGCCTTAACATTTGTGACATAAAGATTCAGCAGGCCAAATACGGACCAGAAGAGAGACTGGAGTGTCTCAAATAACCTGAGAAACAGATAAAGAAAGGGGGGAGATAAGTGCTCAGATGTGAGAGAATTATGATTGAATGTCTTGTGGATGAACATACTTGCAAAACATTTCAATGCAGTTTTGTAGACCAGAAGGATCACGGACAGAAGTGCTTTGGTCTTTTTTTCATGTGTAAGCCTTGGTGTTATAACACTTCTAACATTTAATGGGTAAAAATGGTCAAACAGTTTTCCTTAAAAACAGCAGTTTTATTATCCTCCAAACAAAATCTATTGTTTTTTTAATGCATACTACTAAAGTGAGACAGTTCAATAATATAAAGAAAAAATAAAGCATTAAAGCTTAGAATTTTATATCTTTCCACTAAAAAAAGTTGGGCATTTTGCATTATGAATAAAGTGATTCCACCATCAGAGCTGCCCAAAAGGGGCTGCAGTGTTAAATATAATCTTAGTGTTCATATCTTTCAGTTTGTTTCATTTTGTGAGTTAAAGTAGAAAGAAACAGCTGCAATGTTAGTTGGACTGATATACTTACTGTGAAAAGGTTGTGCAGCCATCCCAAATAATAGCACAGATAGAGCACTTCTCAACCAGATTGTTCTGCCCCCCTCCACCCAATTTGCTTGTATACAACTTTTCAATCAGATTAGGGTCTGAGTACTGAACGTTTAAGTTTCAAGATTTTGTGTATGAGTCACCTCAGGAATTTATACGAAGAGAAAGCTGAGTGACGAGTCACCCTGGGAATGAATCCAGGGAGAGAGTCTCTAATGGCGCTTCTCCGCTGGCACAAGGAACCGTGCCAGAAATGTTTTTCCATTACAAATAAACCAAATCGTACCCATGCCGTTCCTGTGCTGTCACGGCTCTGCCAACCAGAATCACTGTTCTTTGTGTAAAAAAAAGGTACTGCCCAGAACTCTGACTGCGAAATATATAATGTATCGTAATCATAGTGTGTCACTTCCCTGTTGAAGTTATTAATATTTATGAGATATTTTCCTCTTATGTAATATACAGTATGGGCATTTCAGTAAAGACAATATAATGCAGTGTATGTAGTGTAATGTAGTGAATAATGCAGGTATAATGTAGTGTAAGTGGTGTGTGTGTGTGTGTGTGTGTATGTGTGCGTGTGTCTGTCTGAGGGAAGTGATGAAACAGGATCTGCAAACAAGAAAATCGTAAGGTGGAGGAATACTCCAGGATTAAAGGAATACTCCAGGATTTTTCAATCTCATTTTCATTTGCTGCGTCTGTTTCAGATGGTCGATCAGCACCTGCTCCCCGACATCTACAATAAGTATGTTTCAAGGCCGCAGGTTTTCAGGGAAACATGTAGAAAATGACCATACAGATGCAACAAATTGACAATAGGCTGAAAGACAATAGAGTGTCTCTTAACTCACGTAGAGAAGGCGTTGTTCTGTTTCTCGCAGCGGATCCCCTTGCAGTGGTTGGGCTCGTCAGCAGCCTGTGTCTCATAGTAGAAGTAGAGCTGGTTCAGGCCATTGGCAAAGGCCAGCAGCACCAGGCAGTAAATAAAAAGGAACTTGAGGATGTCCAAGAGCATGCGGCCCAGTGAGATCTGCAGCGGGCCCAGGTGAGAGTTGGCGGTGAAGAGGGAGATGAGCCGTAGGGAGCTGAAGATGTTGGCGATGGCAAACAAAGCCTCTGCCATCAAAGTCGGGTGCCACATTTCCCACTCCTCACGTGGACGAGAGCTGTTGTACTATAGAGGAAATGTAGACATTATCATAAAATTGCAGATAATGTCTTTTCGTATTGTCTTTTCTATTGACCAGTGTGCCGATTGCTTTGTGAGTTACTTTGCCCCTTAGGGTGGAGGTAGCCTAGTGGGTAAAACACTTGCCTGCAAACCTACTGATGACAAAGTTGCAGGTTCAAACCCCCACTTTCTACCACTGTGTCCTTGAGCAAGGTACTTAACCCTCACTTGCTCCAGGGGTACTGTCCCTGTAACTAATGATTGTAAGTTGCTCTGAATAAGGGTGTCTGCCAAATGTCTTAAAAATGATTTGACCTGTCATTGGGGGTCATTCACCTTTATCTGTTGATTTTACAGATTTTTTTGCTGACATTTTACCTAATTTTGTTCAAACAGTTGACATATTTTACAATACTGGTCAGCAAGTGTGTCGCATGCGGACAGGCATTTTGGTACCAGCTAACATCTATTCAACATGTTGGTAAACATGTTGGGGTCTGGGTATGTATCAGCACCTTACAGTGTTTGCAAACTAAATGTTTTTGCACTTTTGTTCATGTAAAAATACTTTTAAAATAAAAGTGTGCAATACACCACTTTTGAATTCATTGTTGAATTTTGCATATAACAAAGCGATTAATTGATTAATCACGATTTTAAAAATGTTGATTGATATACATATATATATACACACATATAGTCGACTTCAGAGGCACGAGTCGACTCCCCCTGAGAGAAGTCGACTAGTCGTGTGTTTTTTTCCTCTCCCTCTGACCTCGCTTGTGTACGCAATGCAGTCTCTGCCTCTGATTGGCTGACGCTGACACGCGTTCCTTGGTTTAACCAATTAC
>JBBIGA010000083.1:25952162-25968210 GCA_037576975.1 Alestes dentex | reverse complement strand
AGGACTAAATGGAGACAGATGATTCGCTGTGGCGACCCCTGAAGGGTAAAGCCGAAAGAGAAAGAAGAAGACTCTTTTTGCCTCTTTGGTAAATAAAGTGCCCCCTTTTAGTTGTGTGTGAACACACCGCAGCGTGAAGTTCTTTCTCTACATTTAACCCATTCACCAAGTGAAGCGGTGGACTGCCACCAATGAGGGGTGCCCCCAGAGGGCAGTGTGTGGGGTACCTTGGCTGTTGACACAAGCAGTGTTGGGATTCGAACCCACAACCTTCCGATTGCAGGGGCAATGCCCTAAGCACTAGGCCACCCAGCTACCCATTGGCAAGCCTTTTTGACTATATTGGAGATGATAAATGTCCAAGAACGATCCTCAGAATGTGGATGCCCAGGAGTTTGAAGTTAGAGACACGCTCAATCTTAGTACCATTTATGTGGATGGGGTTGTATTAGCGGCCTTTGGTTTTCTAGTAATCTACAATGAGCTCTTTGGAACTCTTTGGTCCTTTTGGGCACTGATCAGGACTATCACTGCAGTGTCATCTTGATGATGGCATCAGAGACATGTACCGGAACGCAATCATGTGTGAAGAGGCAGCAGAGGAGTGGGCTGAGCACACAACCCTGAGGAACAGAGGATCAGAGTGGTTCAGGAGAGGTTGTTAAATCTAACAGACTGGGTTCTGTTGGTTAGAAAAGCTAATGTCCAATTGCAAAGGGAACTAATGTAATCACTGTAATCAGATTGGAAGGGATGACAGTATTAAATGCTGAACTAAAATCAATGCTTCGCTACATGTGCCTGGAGTTGAACTCATTCTTGAAGCGCTCTTTTTTTTTTAACATCCATGTTAGAGTCCAAAGTTGCCTGGGTGGTAAACAAGCTCCAGTCTGCATGCTGAAACTGCTACTGCAGAGCATAGTCTGCCTTTCAGGCCATACTTGCTCCATGCTCACTGAGGGTTTCACTCATCTGATGAGAAGATTGTATTTGAAGAGCCCAGGCAGAGAGAGGTGATCAGAGTGTCACAGGTGGGGGAGTGGAATAACCTTGTAGAGTTTGGCAACGTTAGTGTAGACATGGTCAAAGTGGGTTAGGAGTACAGTTTTAAGGTTGCAGTAATTGAAATAGCCCGCAATAATAAAAGTCCCATCTGGGTGTGCAGTTTGTCTTTTGCTAATAGCAGCATACAGTTCTTTCATTGCTAGCTTAGCATTAACATCTGGAGGTACATAAACTTCGGAGAACACAGTAGTTGTGAACACTCTGGGCAAGTAAAATGATCATAATCATCAGGTATTCCAGATTAACAGGGCAGTGACTTTCCATTATGACAGACACCATGCATTGTTTATATAAATGTACAGGCCTCCACATATTCTCTATTATTTTATCGACCCTGAAGACTGTGTAATCCTCCAGCTCAATAGGAGTTTTCCAGGATACTGTCGTTTAACCACGTTCTCTGAAGATCATGATGTTACAGTCTGTAATCTGTTTATTTGAGGTGATCCAAAATCATACTTTGTCCAGTTTGTTTACCAGAGACCGATCATGGCAATGAAACTGCTAGACAGAGATAGGTGGTGGGGGGTTAGTGCTAGCCTAGCCCGAACGCTACTTAGGCCAGTTGGAACTTCATGCTTAGACCATGTTAAATGCTAGGATGGGACTTTTCCTGTAAACATAATCAACAACAACTGACACATTTTCTAAACAGATCCAAAACCTCACAAATTCTCCTCTATTCAATGGGAACAAGGTTCTTTTCTGTATAACCATCCTTCTTTTGAAGCCAAACTCATGTGAGGATTTTTGTCTAAATTTGACCATAGAAATCAAATGTAGTCCAGTAGCATCTAGTGATTTCCAGGAGCTTATGTTTGTGGTTAGAAGAAAGAAAAATCTTTATTCTGGCATGCCTTTCAAATTGTTGGCATTGTAACATGGGTACCATAAACTTGTACATTTTTTATCTTGTTGCTGCTACTGATGGTTATTTTTGCACAGTTATTTATTGTTATTGTTATCTTTGCACTTTTGCACACTTAATGACTGCTGCTGGAAAACAGTATCTGTTATAATACTGTATTTATTTACACTAGCACTGTTACTGCTTTTGTCAAGCTGCCTTGTCCTGCAATTTTGTATTGTTTGCTCTCTCTGTCTTGCACTTTCTTTGCACTTTTTGCACTCTGTGGAATCCTGTCCTGTCTGCAAATATGTAGTTGTGTGCTGTTTCTGTTTTTGTTCTTTTTGTGTTGCACCTTGGTCCCACAAAAATTATTTTGTTTCACTGTGCACTCTGTATATGGTTAAAATGACAAACACCTTCTTGACTTGATCTAAATTGACTAAAGCAGTCTAGGTTGAAAAGTCCATCTGCTAATTATTACCACCCCTGAACAAAGTACTAAATTTTCATCAGGGATATTGCAAAGTGGCATCCCTGTTTCGTCCTAGTGCATGCCTGTGAATGGAGACCCGTTTTCAAATCACCTCCCTTCTTAAAACAGAAAACCTTCCATTATGAATAAATGAATGGAGAACTCATTACAGACATTTTTGAAGAATGCATTTCCTCTCTCTCTCAGATTTCAGTAGTGAGATCTGTTTCTAGCATAAATCTAATCCTTGCCAGAGAGGAAGGCCATCTGCTTGAGACACCAAGTCAGATTTTAGGCTTTTGAAACCAAATACTGTTTATTTGTTCATATGCTTCTTTTGTGCACCAGTTTTTATCGCTATACAAAGCAAAAGGAAAACACTATCTCTCTCAGTTACATGTAGCTCACTTGAACAAAAGACGTGACCGCTGCTCAGTTACCCGTGGGCAAGTCAGCTTACCCATCATTTCAGAGAAATCAATTTGTGTTGTATTATTCAACAGCTACATGTTCTCAGTTAGCTTCCACTGTATTTCTGATTTCTGTCTGTATGATAGAGAGTAGAGGAATGACAGAAACATGGGGTGCTGTTGGGTTAGCCAAGTATCAGAATGTAGAAATAAGGATAGGTGATATGGCAAAACATCACTAGATATCATGCATTCTTCTTCTTGTCAGTGGTGCCCTCAGCTTGCTGGGAAAATAAGTGCATATCACTGTATAATCTTTTCTCTATTTTTGACCCATGCATTTAATCACTTCATCACTACAAGTAGGCTTATGTGACACTGTGTAGGCTCATGATGATCTTCATCTTATTTGAATTTGTTTGAGCACATGACTTTTAATTGTTTTGTACCATTATAGCTTTATCTGTATTATTGCCAAATCTTACTATTAGAACTAATTGGAGGTACAGGACTGGTAAAGCATCATCTAGCTCTATAGTCAGTCTAACCCACCACTGTCATTGCCAGCCTTTCTTCTCATTGTATCTGCAATACATAACTGAGTGAGTGTCAGTTATGTAAGGCATAAAAATACTCACTATACTGAATGCTAGATCATTCATTGGTTCCTTGACATGTTAGATCTTTAACAAACATTTCATTGCCCTTTACAAACCCTACACAGTAAATACACATAACACTGCTCTGTTCTCACTACGGTGATGCATTACTACATTGGTTGCCGTATGCTACAATGCATTTGTGAGTATCTGTGTTGTTTATAAGATTAAACTCCCTATGTTTCAGCTATATGTGCAGCACCAACTTTCTTATGGTTCACACTTGAACGTCAATAGCCGCCCTCTCCAAATTGTAATAAAAACGTATAGAAATTTCACACTTTATTTTTTTATATGAAGGCAATCTTCTACTGTAAGCTCCAAATTTCAGGTTTATTAACTTGAGAAAATCTTTGTAGACCATCATACATTTTTTTTCTCCACTTTTCTCCAAAGTATAGTTATGTCCAACCTCAGCCACTAGCTAAGACTCCACAGCTCGGTGTAAATGCAGCATGTTACAGCTATGTTGGTGTAAACATTATGTCAGTTAACACTGGAGAGATGAGAGGGAGAACCCCCTCCAAAGAAAGTGTAAGTAAAACTGCTGCATTACCAATGAAAAGCACATAATTCTTTATCTTCTATAGGTGCACGCATGATTTGCTCCAATCGTAGTTCGTTCAAACTTCCAACACCAGGTAACTTGATTTATTAAAGACATCGAAAGTAAAAAGGAATGGATTTGAACTATTGTTTCACCAGTTTTTTTGATCAACTTTACTTGCAAGATAGTTTTGGTTTAGTATGAAAACATCATTCAGTAATATCTTAAAAATAAAGGTTCCAGAGGGTGGCAATGCCATTAAAGAACCCATTTTGATCCTGAAAGTAAGTGAGAGAGAAGAATCTTTTTTAAGCTTAAAGAACCTCCACATCAATATTTATTTATAAGCGCACACTTACTATTGTGCAAATTCTGGAGGAAAGTGAAAGGTGGTACCACCTGTGGTGTTAACTCAGGGAAATGGGACTTTGGCTTTAGTTTGAGTGGTTAATTTGTGGTTACAGATGGAGAAGCTCCCTCTGCTGACTTTAGACTTTCCACTTGTGGATTTATTTTTTATGTATTTTTGCTTGTTTGTTTTTAGTTGAACAGGTTGCTATGATGTAAGTTAATTCCTTTGATTAGGAAAAAGGTTTGCAAAAAAATATTAGTGGCTTTTTTTTTCTGAAAATATATGTTAGAGGAAAAATTGGATTATATAAACATTATAAGAAAAGCAATATATTGTCACAATGTTAGTAATTTTCACAATGTTACTATTTTTTTATTTAGGTGAACATGTGTATTGTGTACTTAAAACCCAGGTAGAGCCATTACTCTTCCATTGCCTCAGGTTTTTATCTAATTATTTTAATTTGAATTCTGTATTTTAATAGGAACTCCTGTCTACTTATACAACCAATTGTACATTTGTAGATCAATTTTTAATTAATATTACTTTTCATTACATGTAATGGTTTTATACATTAATTGATTGGATACTGTGCTACAGAAATCTTGCTGCTAAAAATCTGATGGTGCTCTAAAATACAGTACGTAAAAGAGGGGGTATTATCTGTATGATATCTGGTTCAACTTGTTGTCCTCAATCTCCTCACCTCTTTCTGGTGGTATTTGATTGCCAGTTTAAGCTTGGCCAGATCTCGGCACTCTTGTGGGTCCAGTTCCTCATTCTGGTCATCACGGTGGTTGAGGATGGTCTCCAGTTCACGGGAGCTTCGCGCCTGGTCCAGAAGGTCTTTGGCGAAGCGCTTGCACTGCTGCGAAAGCTCCTCGTACTCTTGGCGGAACTCATTCTCCACTTTGCTGAGCTCCTTCAGTTCCCAGCCCAGTCTGAAAGCTGTGAGGATTGGGTCCTCACTTGAAAGGGCAATAAGCGAGGGACTGGCGAGGGCTTTGTAGATGTTGAGGCGGGAGCGCGAGTGTCGTAGGCTGTCCACCTCGGAGCTGGACACACACTCCACACAGTCACAGCGAATCTGGTGTGGTCTGGGAATGGTGACTTTGTGCTGGACCAACAGCTTAATGATCTCATAGTTGTTAGTGTGGGCTGCAAGCATTATGGGGGTGATGTCAGGTGTAAACTCTGAAAACTGGGCATCCATCATTAGTGAGGGTACCTGAGGAAGCGGGAAGATAAAGAATAGGAGTGCGTTTGAAACATTTAATATTTTCCAAAATTAGGGATTTTAACCACTGTAAATTAAAGTGACAGATATTTGTGTCAGATTAGGAGGGTGCTTGAATGACAGAAGCAGCCCCTTCAGAAGAGCTAATGAGTGAACACTAGAGTCATGCCCAAGTCTACAGAGGTGCAAAAAGCATGCATTGCACCCTCCGTATGAATCTCAGCACCCTCAGTTGATCTGTGGAGAAAGCGTTGTTATGGGATTAAGACTGAATATATTTTTTGCTGCTTTTATATTCTAGGAATGAGCATAATTGTCATAATGCTCATTCCTAGAAGCCATCCTCTCCTAATCAAAGATTTCCATAAGTAGAATTAAAACAAAAGCTCACAGAGTGATTTGTCTATGAGATAATATTGCATGTCAAAAGGAGAGGGAACATTAATTGTTTTGAATCAAACAATTTTAGAGAGATGAAAAGACGGAAGAGATATATGGCCCCATTTCAAAACCATGAACATGAATCAAGAAGCTCTGAACACACATGGGTCTTGTGCTGATGTTGCTTCCAGTGGCAGTTTGGAGCTCTGTACAGAACTGTTCTACCACTTCACGACTGACCTGTTGTTGGTCCTAGATGCTTTAATTTCACAATGATAGCACTTACAGATAGATTGATAGATAGATAGATCTGGCAGTAGAACTGGTAATGCAGAAGTGAGCTAATTGACTGTCACAGGATGCCATCTTTGCCGCAAATCAGTTAATGAAACTTCTATCTATCTATCTATATATATATATATATATATATATATATATATCTCCATCCATCCACCCATCCATCCACCCATCCATCTATCTATCCAGTATTGACATGAGAGCAAAATGGGGACTGTGACTTCACATGCAGTAAAAACGCACATTGCTGGTGACATAGTGGCACTTTTCCTTTTCTCTGCTTCTTAAATTAAAAGAAAAGCACACAGAGTTACATTTTATTAGGTCACAACAAAACAAAATGCTCATCTGAGGTGACTGTCTGCAGACATGATTCGTAATGTGGGACTATGAACAGTTAACGGGTAGGCAAGCAAGGTTTGCAAACACGTTTTATTTTGAGATTTATTAGCAGTCCATTAGTACAACCGTCCTCCCCTCAGAACTCCCAAGTGGCTGCAATGGTTGCTATAGTGATAGTAATGAAAAGTATACAAGGCTGTGGGAGCTTACATGAATGTTCCAGTTTAGGCCTCTCACTATTTTTACTGACTAAATCTGTTTTACAAGACTGCACAACTGGTAAAGCATTTGTAACCCCCCCCCTTTTTATCCACTGATAGGATCACTTTTCAGTGAAAATCTTTCAAAACCAATGGCCATTCCCAGTCTGTACACAAGCACTGGGGTTCATAGCTAAAAGTGGTAGCATGTAGTTTGCTGATTATTTTTTATCTGTTTTATATTTCATGAAGAAGTACTCACATTTGAATGTATTATTCCCTGTCAATGCATGCATTGTTTCAGTGTGTGTTAACTGTGCTCATAAAATGTAAGCCTTGGTTAGAAAGTAAATAAACATTTCCACTATGTTTAGTTTTGATTAATGCTCGTCACCAAATTCATGCATGCATGCACTTTATCCTGGCCTGGTTTGTAAGATCTATTACATAAGGGGCAAAATTAATAGCTGAGGGACCACAGCTAGCTCCGCTCAAAAAATGGACAGTGATACAGGTGATATTATGTTTACAGGCCACCAGCTAAGCATTAAAACTAATATATTCCACTTGACACCAACCTTTTATGGAATCCAGGCTCAATGATTTAGCACTAACATGAATACAGTTGTAAAAAGCAACTACACAACATGACAGCATGATAATTATAGGCACCTAATGCCGAGTAGCTAACCTTTGTGACCATAACATCCTGCACTATTCTAGGACCACTTTCAACAAGATTTTGGTATGTGCCTGTTTGAATTTGACTGGAACAATCCCTGAAAACCAGCCCCAGCCCACAATTCCTCCTCCACCAAAGCTTTTTGATGGCACTCCAGCAGGTAGTGTCCTCCTGGTCCGTGAAGCATACGCACTTGGATACATAATTTTTTATCACCTGCATCCATTGTTTCTTTTCTGTGTGTTCGTTCAGCTGATAGACTGAACATCTTGGGTAAAGACAAAATAAACACTGTTATAAAAAAAGTGCTGACAAAAATAAAAATCAGAGATTAGAAGAAAGAAATATCATAACTTGGGTGCCCCTAACAGCAAATATAGGGATACATTTCAAGTTCGTCCACACTGCAGCCCACTATGGTTCAGTTTTATTTAAAGGAGAAGTTCGGTGTGAAATGGACCTGGGGTGTATTGAAACATGATAACGTGTATGAACTTTTGTCGAGTAGTCTACCTTCATCCGCCTCCCGCATATCGAAACACAGCGCTTTTAGCCGATGCTAACCTCAAGGCTCCACTAGGATGATAATGGTAGGACATGGGGCATCACTTAGCCAGTGCAGATAAATCGCAATTTTTACACCATTAACAAGGCTCAAAGTAGCTCCACACTTCATTTCTAGAATTCTGAGGGCCCTGACATTTAAAATGAGACATTGAGAACATTGAAAGTGCACAGTTTATACAGACAGTACCTTCAGGGAATTTTCCGGTCGCTGCCATCTTGAAATTAAGGCACGATAAGTCGACTGACTAGCACAAACGAAACTACAGCTGATTAGTCACATGAATACTCCCATTAGTTATAGACTGAAGCTGGTGCAACAGGAGTTGACAAATATTGCAAGGATGGCAGAATATGAGGACACCGAGTTGCCCTATCCTACCTATTTGTTCATGCTCGTCAGTCGACTTATCATGCCTTCACTTCAAGATGGCAGCGACCGGACTTTCAAAGTTCTCAATGTCTCGTTTTAAATGTCAGGGCCCTCAGAATACTAGAAATGAAATGTGGAGCTACTTTAAGCCTTGTTAATGGTGTAAAAATCCCATGCCCTACCATTATCAGCCTAGTAGAGCCTTGAGGTTAGCATCGGCTAAAAGCGCTGTGTTTCGCAATGCGGGGGGGCGAATGAAGGTGGGCGAATGAAGGTCCATTTTACACACGAACTTCTCCTTTAATGCAGATCAAATTCGATCTTGTAGGTAGCATAAAGCTGCATTTGCAAGAACACATACTGACAGAGTGATAAAGGGGCAAAATAATTTTTGATGCAATGATACAAGTAATATGTTTACATACATTACACATATATGTATTTAGCTGTAAACAAGTATCTAGGCAATCTGACATATTATTAATGGTAAGTTATGCTTGACCATTAACACATTTTACTAATCAGGTGTAATGTGACACCACAGAAGTGCTAAACTCTCTTGAAAGAAAAACTCATGACAAATAACAAGTTTACTATAGCCATGATACTAATTGGATCAGATGTGGTAATATCCCTTTTATTTCTTCATTTTTTTTGCTTCTGTTACAAGTGGGAGTGATGGTCAAACATCGCAAGTTACTTTTGAAAAACATACGATAAAAAAGCTTTAACACATCAACAGAAATTTACCCAAATTGACAGCTTGGATATCATTGTCATTCCTGTGTAGTATGAGAGGTTACCTTGCAGCAGGAATGTAAAATGGGGCACAATATTCCAAAACAGGAGCTACTTCTATCTGTCTACTTCTGTTGAGAATGTTTCTGGATATAAAATAACCCAAATGTTACTCTGTGTAATGAAACCATAGTTACTGTGAAACAAAATAAAAAAGATGGTAACTTTAAATGTTAATTTTAATAAAAATTTAATTATGCTTCAGTAACACTTTCTTTCATGTGCCTGAGCATATAATAGTTTTGCAGATTTGGCCTTCAAATAGAGCTTGATACAGGATAATGAGCAAAGAGCTGACTTACAACCATTTAATTCAGAAAAGGTTCAGAAAAAATAATGATAATGATTGCCATTGTCCTCAGTCAATGTACATTCTTCAAGCATGTTCTTCAAAGTGTCTTAAAAGCCCTTCAAACTCCAATACACCTATTTTATTAACTGAATTGGTCTGCCTGTACACTTATTCATTCCTGAACAAAAAGCAGACCTTAAGATCATTTGTAGACTGATAAAAATATTGCGGCAGCTGACATAATGACCTCTCTGAAGTCAGTTCTTTTGTGTGCTGCTAGATATATACTAGACGGATACCACATCCTAGTAGTGAACTGGACTCTTCTGGCCTTTATGTATGTTTTGACACCTTACAACAAAACATATGTCTTCTCAAAACATAGAATCCCCTCCTATCTTAACATGTAGAACCTCCTATGGATTATACATTGTTGAAGGCTTTGAGGAAGAGAGGAGGATTTTGTAGTACTGATACCAATGTCTCTTCTTATTAGCTGGTGCTCAGGTTTACATCTGCAAAACTTAACAAAATATATGGAAAAGATAGCTATGGTACTGGTTCATGCAGATTCTGTTCATCTCAAGATGCCTCATATTCATCAAACTGAGGATGAGGGTCTAAATCTATGATAATCCTTTAAATACAGGAAGTCACTGGTCTAATAACACATATACTTTTCAAATCAATTTTAATACAGAAAAGCAAGGAATATTGCAGAGAAAATGGAACAGTTCTTAGTTAATCTGGCCACTGGATGAAAGGGAGAGATTGGGAGATAACATAATCCAGTTCAATCCAATCAGCTAGAGATTTGTCACATTATGTAAGGATGAATTGACAAAATTTAACAACACACCTCTCTCTCTCTCTCTTTGTCTCTCTCTTCCTTACTTTTTAAACATTCACATACATACTCACTTGTTTTTCTCCACTTGGTCTTCTGTGAGATAACAGTAACTCCACTGCTCCGACCACTTCCTTGCGAATGGCGTAGAGCAGAGCATCTCCAGTGTTCACCCCATGGTCCAGCAGCAGCTCCATCACCTCCAGGTTTTCATTCTCTATGGCAATCAGCAGGGCACTGCGGCCCAGCGGATCCACACAGTTCACATCTATGTTGTAGTAGACCTCCGCCTCCTGCAGTGCATGCTTGACCCCCGCATAGTCGCCCTTCTCCACAGCCAACAGGAATGCCCGCTCCTCCTGAGAGAGCTCCACTTCCGCACGGACGATGTGCAGAGGGATCCGATCCCGGTACGGAGAGTAACTGGACTTTTTGTAATAGAGGTGGGACATAGGATTCATGATGGACTCTAATAGAAAGAGAAAGAAAGAAAAAAGTTCACAGTTCCTTTTACACTTTCTGACATGCATCCTTCAAAGTTGAATTTGTCCAACAAATTGGATAAAAATGAAATTGAAAAACTCCCAAAGAATGATGCAGCAGGACACCCTAACCATGACAGTGACCTTTCAAATCGCCTAGTTTATCTCTCTAACATTCTATCTCTCTATCTATCTATCTATCTATCTCTCTATCTCTCTATCTCTCTATCCATCTATCCATCTATCCATCTATCTATCCATCTATCTATCCATCATGTTTTAACATTAATTTAGAGTTATGCTCCAAAAGCATTTTTTCTATTTGCAGTATACAGTCATCAGAACCTCCACTGCAATGGAGATAGCAAAAGACAAAACTATGTTGGAAGGGTGAACAGTATAAAGCAGTTTATAAATATTGATTGACTAAGTGTTTTTCTAGGCCCCTGTTATCCAAAGTAATCTGTCTGCAGAAGTCACATCAGTTCACAAAAACAATTATGGGAAGTGGTTACTGACAAAATCTAATCATGATCTATAGTTAGAGTTATAAACCACATCTTTGTCTACTCCATTCAATTTGCTAATATCTCAGAAGCGGGTATGCACACTGTTTTAGTCTTATCACACACATTGAGAAACGGCAATGACTTAATTAAAATGTTTACATAATGTTCATATGAATAAAAAATATTACATCAGCACAGTTAACCCCCGATTATAAATTGAGATATAATATTCATTTAAAAATGATTAATATTAGGAAATATTTTTCCGTTCAGATTCTAGACTATGCAGCTATAGTTTACATGAGTAAAAAAAACCCAGCACCCTTCGACACTTTATGTATCATTTCAGAAGATTTGTACTTCACTGGTACTTTAATGCAGTAAAATTTTGCTCACTTTTTACTTAAGACAGTTTTCTTTATTTCTTTATTTCTCCTGCAAATGTGTTTAGCATTTCATTAATTTTTTATCAAACCTAAATTTATATAATTGTAAAAATTAATCTACCCATAACTGCACCGATTCATCTTTGTGCAAGGACTAGAACCAGTCATTAATCACCACATCAACACTGCATCACAAACTGCAAAAATATAGATTATTACAAAAAAATCAATAAAACATAATTTGATCAACCACCAAACATAAAAGCATTAAAATCGCAGGAGAGGAAATATTCAAACCTTCTTATATGAAAAATGAGCATCATGAATTTTAGGACAAATCAGTGAAACAGGACAGATTCTAACACATTTAACAGAATTAACATTCAGCTCATTGAGGACACACAGAGAAAGCTCATAATTAGTGGGAGTTATTAGAGGGTGCTGAGGTGTCTTACTTTGATCTCTCTTCTCTAATCTGAAAGAGAATATGAACACACACTCACACACACACTCACACCAGGTGCTGTCTTCCATATGGTCATTTTCATCTCACATCTCTTTCAGTAATAGAACCAACACATAACTTACTTTATTTCAATAAACAGTCAATAAATTAGTTAAATCTCTTTAATACTAAACATAACCATAACTAAGCTCGACCTGACCTTACCCAAACCCTGATCCTAGTCACCTCAAGACCTAAACATAATCTGGCCTGAGTAAACATAAATCCAATCCTGATACTGAAATGAAAGAACAGGTTCTAAAAAAAAAACAGGTTTATGTCCATCACTATTGGTTATATTAACAACAGACTATTCTACTGATTATTATGACAACCACAGCCACAACTATGGGGTGGTAGTGGCCTAGTGGGTAAAACACTTGCTTGTGACCTTGCTGGCTGCGATGTTGCAGGTTCCCCACTTTCTACTATTGTGTCGTTGAACAAGACACAGTTGCTCCAGGGGGACTGTTCCTGTAACTAATGATTGTAAGTCGCTCTGAATGAGGGTGTCTGCCAAATGCCCCTTTAACTTAAAAACAAAAGAAATCAAGTATAATTGATTAACAGGCTTGATTTCCTGAATGTCTTATTTCCCACTGATCTGCAGTGAAGATATAAAGGATTTTGATCCTTATTTCTGATTGCAATGTTGTTAGATAATTAGGTTAGATAATTAGATAGTATGCCACCAACTAGTGGTTAGGGAGTTGGCCCCACAACTAGAAGGTTGTAGGTTTGAATCCCTGGACTGATAGTGACACCACTGCTCCATGAGCGCCCCTCACTGGCGGTAGCCTACAGCTTCACTTGGTGAATGGGTTAAGTACAGAGAGAGAATTTCACATTGTTCACACTGTGTGGTGTAGTGTGTTCATGCGTGACAATAAGGGGCCACTTTACATGTTCATGCATGACTATAAGGGGCCACTTTACTAGAAAGTGTACAGCATAATACACTTTCATCCCTCCATGCTCTGTGGCAGTTATAAAAATGGTGAGTAGTGGGCCTAGTTGACTCTGGTTTTGGATCAAAGGAAAGATATAAGATTTTAGAAAGAAAAAAGCGGCTTTGGAAGGGGGTTATTATTGTGGCACAGATTGCTGGAGGATGAAAATGCCCCTATCCACAGGGCACAAGGGTCACCGAATGGTGTGCTGAGTAGGAAAGGGATGTGAATCACATGCTATGGCCTTCACTGGCCCCCAGTCTCAACAGAGATGATCACCAACTGAGGGTCTCTTTTGGAAGAACGATGTTGTGTCCCTCCATTACAGTTGTAAAATTCATGCAAAGGCACAATGAAGCTGCTTTGGTTGCTCATGCTGGCCCACCATCTTACGAAGACCAATTTATGTTGGTTTTTCCTTGTCACCAGACTTGTCACCTGTCTGTGTATGTAAAGCTGAAAGGCAGATTTAAAAATAAATTATTCATCAGATTCATACTTCTCAAGGGTCTCTGTTGGAGAGACACTTAGCTAGACATTAACTACAGTAATATAAAAACGCAGAGATGTTTAAACACAAACATTCATTATGTCACATTTTTTTATCTTTGCACGACAGGCCCCATTTAAGCAATTATATAACTGCAGATGGCTTTGTGTAATGGATGTGTTTAATAGTTGTTCGGTGCCCAACTCTCTCTGAGGAACGGTATTAGAGCAGAAGTTGGCTGGACCAGCATCTGCTAAATTAAAATGTAATGGAAGCTTGGTAGTAAGATGTTATCTGAAAGTCAATAAGGAATGTCAGTACAACCTGTTCAAACTTTTGGTAACATTTTGATTTTCCAACCCCAAGCGGGTCTAACTTACATTACTCGTTGTCTGCACATTAAGACACTGGTCACACTGCAGGGAAAACTTGGATTGGTTTCTTGTAGTGTTCTGGCCTGCATATCCACATTGTTAGCATGAGTATGCTGACAGGGGAGGAGCAAAGCTTAGATCTTTAAGTATACCATTAGACAATAACTAGCAGAATAATTATGCTATATGTCTTATTAATTCTTATTTTTAATATGCAATTTATCACACTTACTTCAAGAACTGACACCCGAATGACAAAAAGACCACATTAATTTGACTGGTTAAACTCAGTGACAGATCCAGAGATCTGGAAAGTAATTCAAGACTAGGGATGCACCAATGAGGGATTTGTAGGCCAAAAGCTGATTTCCAAAAACGTTCATGTATACATCTACTGACAAACATTCATAAATGTAGTAATTCATAAACATTCATACATGTAGTAATTGGGATTTCATCTACCTGGATTAGAAAAAAATAGAATACTGAATATTATTTTAAATGTCAAGCCAGAGTTATTTTTGAAGCAAATACAGTGTACCCCACAAAGTCACGGTTCAGAGTTTGCGGCTTCATTTTAGCCTGCCATTCATTCCTATGGACAAAATAATAAGAAGTTGCTGCTACATCATCTAAGCAGACAGTCGTAAGTCATAATGTTGCTGATATCTCTGCACTAGACTGCTGGGTGGGTTGGCGGACAGTGCTTTCTGGCACCTTTACCATGCAGTGTGGATGTGACACCAAAAATGACTAAAACAAAGAATGCAAAGGTTTAGAGTTCTAAAATTTCGACAAGCTCAATAATTACTGTTCACTCTTAAAATGTTCTATGGTTATTTTTTAATTAAACTTTATCATCTCTAAATTAAGCTTTTAGGTCACCAAAAATGTATCCTCTTTTTTGCTAGTGGTAAAAACCCATTTCCAAAACATCTCCTGTAACTTTACAGGAGAAGTAAGAACAATCTTTTTATTGGAAGTTAATATAACAACTCTTCTGATTTTACCACAATTCCTTCAGTTGGATTGCCATGAAAATTTTATACAAAATAAATAGCAGTGTCACGTCCGGGCTGCCTCAATCACGCCCCCAGCAGCCCCCATCTCCTGAGTATTGAGTGTACCCATGTCTTGTCTCATCTTTGTGACCTCACGTGTTGGTATGTCTGAGTTCGGTGCCGGGTCAACCCAAGTATAGAGGCTTGAGGCTCTACATGCGAGTCAGCTCAGGCGTCCCCGAGGCATTCACCGTAGACAGTGATAGTCTGCTCTCTCTCTGTGTCTCCCCTCTGTCTCTACAGGCCGAAGTTGGTGAGAAGGCTGTCACCACAACCTTACTGGCCACCACTGCAAGTGAGCCTTAGCGCATCTAGGGCGACTCAGACAGCTGCCGAGTGCGCTCCGCCCTCAAGCCTCAGTCCTCCTGGGAAAGGATGCACTTCTGTGATCTGGAACCTGCACCTGTGCTGTGAGGGACTTGTTTCCTTTGTAGCTCCAGGAGCTCATTCTGTGTCTAAGTTCATTAAAGCTCATTTTTGTTCTGAAGTCTATCCCGCAGTTGCATCCTCCATACCCGCACGACATGACAGATGACCGCACCCACTACATGGACACAGTGGGAGTCCGATTGCCCAGTGAAGAAGAGCAGCTCCAGCAGCACGTGGCAGAACATCAAAGAAGGCTGGAGCAGCTAACCACCACCGTTTCACAGCTGAAGGAGGTGATGCGTAACATGCCCCCACTGGCACCTACAGTACACAAGTGACGTGTACACAAGTGTGTTCTCGAACACCGAGGGACACGTCACTCCCAGATAGGTACGAGGGGATTCAGCTGGGTGTTGAAACTTTCTGTTGGCTTGTGAACTGTATTTTCCTGAATTCCCAGACATAATAGCCATTCAGAAGATAAGATAAGATTATTAATCCCACAAGTGGGAAATTTGCTTTGTCACGGCAGAAAGTGGACAGTACAAAGTCAG
>JBBIGA010000083.1:25916796-25936768 GCA_037576975.1 Alestes dentex | reverse complement strand
AATGCCTTTTCCAGATCCACAAAACACATGTAGACTGGTTGGGCAAACTCCCATGCACCCTCCAGGACCCTCCTAAGAGTATAGAGCTGGTCCACTGTTCCACATCCAGGACAAAAACCACACTGCTCCTCCTGAATACGAGATTTGACTATCCGACAGACCCTCCTCTCCAGCACCCCTGAATAGACCTTCTCGGGGAGGCTGAGAAGTGTGATCCCCTAGAGTTGGAACACACCCTCCGGTCCTCTTTCTTAAAGAGGGGGACAACCACCCCTGTCTGCCAATCCAGAGGCACTGCCCTCGATGTCCACGCGATGTTGCAGATGCGTGTCAACCAAGACAGCCCCACAACATCCAGAGCCTTAAGGAACTCTGGATGGATCTCATCCACCCCCCGGGGCCTTGCCACAGAGGAGGTTTTTGACCACCTCTGCAACTGCAGCCTCAGTGATGGGAGAATCCACCCCCAAGTTCCCAGACACTGCTTCTTCAATGGGAGGCGTGTTGGTGGGATTGAGGAGGTCTTCGAAGTATTCCTTCCACTGACCCACAACATGCTGGGTTAAAGTCAGCAGTGCCCTGTTCCCACCACATACAGTGTTGATGCTGCACTGCTTCCCCCCCCGAGATGCCGGATGGTGGGCCAGAATTTCCTCAAAGCTGTCTGGAAGTCATTCTCCATTGCCTCTCCAAACTCCTCCCATACCTGAGTTTTTGCCTCAGCGACTGCCAAAGCTGCATTTTGCTTGGCCTGCCGGTACCTGCTGCCCCCGGACTCCCACAGGCCAAAAAGGCCTGGTAGGACTCCTTCTTCAGATTGACGGCATCCCTTACCACCGGTGTCCACCAGCGGGTTTGGGGATTACCGCCACGACAGGCACCAACCACCTTATGGCCACAGCTCCGGTCAGCCGGTCAGCCCTTGACAATGGAGGTGCGGAATATGGCCCATTCGGACTCAATATCCCCCACCTCCCCTGAGATATGGTTGAAGTTCTGCCGGAGGTGTGAGTTGAAACTCCTTCTGACTGGGGACTCCGCCAGACATTCCCAGCAGAGCCTCACTATACGTTTGGGCCTGCCAGGTCTGACCGTTTTCCTCCCCCACCAGCGGAGCCAACTCAACACCAGGTGGTGATCAGTTGACAGCTCCGCCCCTCTCTTCAACCAAGTGTCCAATACATGCAGCCGCAAGTCCGATGAAACAATTACAAAGTCAATCATCAAACTGTGGCCTAGGGTGTCCTGGTGCCAAGTGCACATATGGACACCCTTATGCTTGAACATGGTGTTCATTATGGGCAAACCATGACGAGCCCAGAAGTCCAATAACAAAACACCACTCGGGTTCAGATCGGGGGGCCATTCCTCCCAATCATGCCCCTCAAAGTACCACCGTCATTGCGCACATGAGCACTGAAGTCCCCCAGCAGAACAAGAGAGTCCCCAGAAGGAGTGCTCTCTAGCACACCCTCCAAGGACTCTAAAAAGGGTGGGTACTCTGAACTGGTGTTCGGCACATAGGCACAAACCACAGTCAGGACCCGTCCCCCCACCCGAAGGCTAAGGGAGGCTACCTTCTTGTCCACTGGGGTAAACCCCAATGTACAGGCGCCAAGCTGGGGGGCTACAAGTATGCCCATGCCCACCTGATACCTCTCACCATGGGCAACTCCAGAGTGGAAGAGAGTCCAACCCCTCTCGAAGAGACTGGTGAGTCCAACTATATCTAGCCGGAACCTCTCAACCTCGCGCACCAGCTCCTGCTCCTTCCCCACCAGAGAGGTGACATTCCACGTCCCTAGAGCTAGCTTCTGCAGGCGAGGATCGGACCACCAATGTCCCCGCCTTCAGCTGCCACCGAACTCACACTGTACCCGACCCCCATGGCCCCTCCTATGGGTGGTGAGCCCATTGGAAGGGGGACCCATGTCTTCTCTTCGGGCTTTGCCCAGCCAGGCCCCATGGGTATGGGCCCGGCCACCAGGCGCTCGCCATCGAGCCCCACCCCCAGGCCCGGCTCCAGAGGGGGACCCCGGTGACCCGCTTCCAGGCAAAGGAAAACATTTCCTCACGTTATTCCTCTTCATTAGAGGTCTGTTGTATGTATGATGGTGTATGTGACAAATAAAATCTGAATCTTAACTCATGTGTATAAAGCACACCTGTCCACAGAATCAGTTTCTTCCATTCCAACCTCTCCACCACCATGGGCAAGACCAAAAAGCTGTCAAAAGACATCAGGGACAAGATTGTAGACCTGCACAAGGCTGGAATGGGTTTCATAACCATCAGCAAGAAGCTTGGTGAGAAGGTGATAACTGTTGGTGTGATCATTCGGAAATGGAAGAAATATAAAATGATCATCTGGAGCTCCATGCGGTATCTTGCTTAATGGGGTGAGGACGATCATGAGAAAGTTGCGGGATCAGCCCAGAACTGCACAGGCTTCAACATCGACCCACCATGTTATGAGGAAGAGAAATGCTGAGCACGACCCAAAGAACACCATCCCCACCATCAAACATGGAGGTAGAAACATTATGCTTGGGGACGTTTTTCTTCTAAGGGTACAGGATGACTTCACTGCATTGAAGGGCCAATTGATGGGGCCATGTACCGTAAAATCTCCTTCCCTCCTTCCCTCAGCCAGAACACTGAAGATGGATTGTGAATGGGTCTTCCAGCATGACAATGACCCAAAACATACTGCCAAGGTAGCAGAGTTGCTAAAGAAGAAGCACATTAAGGTCATGGAGTGGCCTTGCCAGTCTCCAGACCTCAATCCTACAGAAAATCTGTGGAGGGAGCTGAAGCTTCCAGTTGCCAAGTGCCATCCAAGAAACCTAAAGAATTTTGAGAGTTTCTATAAAGAGGAGTGGGCCAAAATCAATCCTGAGATGTGTGCAAACCTGGTGACTACAAGAAACATCTTACTGCTGGGCTTGCCAACAAGAGTTGCTCCACCTAGTACTAAGTCATGTTTCGCTTGGGTATCAAATACGTATTTAACTCAGTGAAATGCAAATCAATGTATAAGTTTTATGTAACATGTTTTTTCTTGATTTTTGGTTGATATTCTGTCTCTAGCCATAAAAATGAAACTACCTCATTAAATATCAAGAATTCATTTTTTGTAAGTCAGCAAACTTACAAATTCAGAAGGGGATCAAAAAACTATTTCCCCCACTGTAGCTAAGCATGCACATGGAATTCGATTTCATATAAAAGTTACCTGTAGCAGGTTATTTAAAAAGCAGGATCTTTACGGGCAGTGCAAAATATGAAGAAATTTTAAGAAAAACAGTGAGGAAACTAAAAATGTGTTACTGTATAGCAACATTTGCATAGCATACTAACCTCTTATGGGTTTAGCTGTCCACCTCCTTAGATACAGTGAAAAGAAAGAAAGAAAAGAGGGAAAAGAAAAATTTTAGTCCCATCTTGCCCTGTCTGTCTTGTCAACATTGCAGGCAACAATACTGATTAAAATGACATGTACAAAAATATTAACTTTAGTAATAACTCTACTAATTGTACTTAATATTATTTTCTCAGTTTTGTGCTGTATGAACTTTGTCAACTTTAGAAAAATGCTTTCGCTAAAATAAATATGGTAGCTGCATACATACACAGATCTTCTAGCAGCCTGTTATTGATGCATTTTGCAATCTTCTCAGTTGTAGTGTGCTGGGGTAAAGGCATAAACACTGCTGATGGGAGTAATTCCATTTTCACTACAAATTACGTTATGAGCATAATTTGAGTGAAAGTTGACTCTGAAATATTTACACGAATTTCAGAATTTCTTAAGTACTGTTAATGCTATAGCATTCAAATAAATTTTACATTTTATTATAAGCTTCCAATTTTGTGGAAACAGTTAGGGGAAGGCCCTTTCCTTCTACAACATGACTGTGCACAAAGCAAGGTCCCTAAAGACATGGTTTGAGTTTGGAAGATATTTTACATGTATTTGAAACATGTATGTGAATTTCAGAATTTCTTAGCATTTGGTATGTCCACATTTTGCTTTAATTATAATGGACTCTTCATTGTAAGCTGACACTTACACCACAAGTCCAATCTTTCTGATCAAAGGCCTTAACATTTTAATATTGGCCTTGCCTTGAAACATACACTTTAGATATTTCCTCTTCATTTAAGCTTTATGAATGAAGGCAACTGCTGCCTGACAGAAACTAAAATCTATATAACTAGCTGTCCTAGAAGTGATGCATGGTGATTGCAGCATATGAACAGTACAGTGCCCAGTACAGTGCAGTACAGTGATATTGCCTAGGGGTCAAGTTTTCAGTAGTGTTAGTGAAAGACACGTAACACAATTTGAACATCCCTGCGTGTACTATGCCATTTCCTATAACTGTTGTAACCATCTCAAACTTAACTCTCTTTGGAAGCTAGACAGAAAGATATCCATTCATGACACCTGTGAATATAATACTGCCTGCAGAGACAGCACAAGCACAAGCACTATTTTCCTATGTCTAAAAGCTAACAGCTGAAACATACATTAATAGCTAACTTGCTTTCCTAGGAATCTAATAAAACATACACGGGGCAGTTTTTACTTTTACTGTCAATTATCCCCCATAAGTCATCAAGTACTGAACTAGTGAGACATGATTTTATAGCCTACATTTTAAATGTGGTGTATTCTTTTATGCCAGGAGCCCTTTTAGGACAACAGTTCCAGCTTACTTTACACCCAGTTAACAATCTTTCAGCTGATTTAAACACAGCAGAGTCTCCAATTCAGAGGTCTTCAAACACGTCTTCAGCGCAGCCCAAGATGGTCCACATTTTTGTTCAAACCTAACTTTTGCTCAAATCCATATAGATGGAGGATAAATGTGTACTGTCTGGGGGTCCTCAGGATAGGTTTGAAGACCAATGGTCTAAGTAAATAAATTATTGCATTTAGGTTCTATTGAACATTTTAAATGTAATTCTGTAATGTTTCACTTGTGTAAATCAGGAGAAAGAGAGGGAGAGACAGGTGGTTACTATGCTGGAAAGTGATTGACATGTGGTTAGCATTCCAACCTCTCCACCACCAAAGAGCTGTCAAAGGACGTCAGGGACAAGATTGTAGACCTGCACAGGGCTGGAATGGGTTACAAGACCATCAGCAAGACGTTTGGTGAGAATGTGACAACAGTTGGTGTGATTAATCTGAAATATAAAATGATCATTAGCTGCCCTCAGTCTGGAGATCCATGCAGTATCTTGCCTCATGGGGTGAGGACTATCATGAGAAAGGAGAGGGATCAGCCCAGAACTACACGGGTGGAGTCTGTTAATGATCTGAAGGCAATTTGGACCACTGTGGGGATGGTGTTCTTGGGGTCATCCTCAGCATTTCTCTTCCTCCTAACACAGCGAGTCGAGTTGGTGCCAAAGAGCTCCATTTTGACCACAGCACTTTCTCCCAAGCCTTTACTGAATCATGTAGATGTTCACTGGCAAACTTAAGATTGGCTGTACATGTGCCTTCTTGAGCAGGGGGACCTAGCGGGCACTGCAAGATTTCAATCCATTATGATGTAGTTTGTTACCAATGGTGTTCTTATGGACTGTGGTCTCAAATATTAACTATTATTATTATTAATTATTAACATATCATTAACAAGCTCCTCCTGTGAAGTTCTGGGCTGATCCCTCACCTTTCTCATGATTGTCCTCAACCCATGAGGCAAGATACTGCATGGAGCTCCAGACTGAAGGCAGTTGATGGTAACCCATCCCAGCCTTGTGAAAAGAAAATGATTCTATGGACGGGTGTGCTTTATACACATAATGAGTTAAGATCAGGAGTATCTGTAACTGATAGCTTGATTGTAATCTGTGTTCAACATGGGCGCACAGCCAGTCTGTGGGAGCCAGAAGGTACTAGGTTGTAGGGGATCAAATACTTATTTCACTCAATGACATGCAAATCAGTTTATAACTTTCATGTAACATGTTTTTACATGTTTTATGTAAAATGTTTTCACAACTTTTATGTAACATGTTCTTACAAATTCAGCACGGGATCAAATAATTATTTCCCCCACTGTAAATAATAGCAATAATAACAGATGATAGGAATTATATATATATATATATATATATATATATGTGGTAAACCATTGTATATTGTAACTATATATAGTTAATCGCTCCGCATATTCAGAAACCAATATAAATGTTTATGCAAATTGTTATTATACTTTCAACAACAAAGTGAAAGGAACCTTTTATATTTTATAAGATCTTTCGCTTGCTTGGTCTGAGGCTTCTTACCTTGGCTATGTGGAAAAGTATTATTTAGACGATCAATCACCTCCTCTAATCCAGTGCTTGCATCCTGGGAGGGACTGGGCAGCTCATCATCACCTGACAAACAATATACATAAGTTTCTTACATTAATTCCAGTGACTAAAACGAACAAGATGTGCTTTAACTGCAGACTTTCAGCTTTAATTTGAGGATATTTACATACAAATCAGGTGAAAGGTGTAGGAATTACAACAGTTTATATATGTGCCTCCCACTTTTTAAGGGGCCAAAAGTAATGGGACAATTGGCTGCTCAGCTGTTCCATGGCCAGGTGTGTGCTATTCCCTCATTACCTTATTTACAAGAATCAGATAAACGGTCTAGAGTACATTTCAAGCATGCTATTTGTAATCTGTTGCTGTCAACTCTCATTATGAGATCCAAAGAGCTGTCACTATCAGTGAAGCAAGCTATCATTAGGCTGAAAAATAAAAACAAACCCATCAGAGAGATAGCAAAAACATTAGGTGTGGCCAAATCAACTGTCTGGAACATTCTTAAAAAGAAAGCGCACCGGTGAGCTCAGCAACACCATAAGACCTGGCAGACCATGGAAAACAACTGTGGTGGATGACCGAAGAATTCTTTTCCTAGTGAAGAAAAACCCCTTCACAACAGTTGGCCGGATCAAGAACACTCTTCAGGAGGTAGGTGTATGTTTCAAAGTCAACAATCAAGAGAAGACTTCACCAGAGTGAATACAGAGAGTTCACCACAAGATGTAAATCATTGGTGAGCCTCAAAAACAGGAAGGCCAGATTAGAGTTTGCCAAACAACAAACATCTAAAAAAGCCTCTACAGTTCTGGAACAACATCCTATGGACAGATGAGACTTGTACCAGATGAAGAGAAGAGAAGAGTATGGAGAAGGAAAGGAACTGCTCATGATCCAAAACATACCACCTCATCAGTGAAGCATGGTGGTAGTAGTATCATGGTGTGGGCATGTATGGCTGCCAATGGAACTGATTCCCTTGCATTTACTGATGATGTGATTGCTGACAAAAGCAGCAGGATGAATTCTGAAGTGTTTCAGGCATTTTTATCTGCTCATGTTCAGCCAAATGCTTCAGAACTCATTGGACGGCGCTTCACAGTGCAGATGGACAATAACCCAAAGCATACTGCAAAAGCAACCAAAGAATTTTTAAGGCAAAGAAGTGGAATGTTATGCAATGGCCAAGTCTATCACCTGACCTGAATCCGATTGAGCACGCATTTCACTTGCTGAAGACAAAACTGAAGGGAAAACGCCCCAAGAACAAGCAGGAACTAAAGACAGTTGGCAGAGCATCAGCAGGGACGTAACCCAGCGTCCGGTGATGTCTACGCATTCCAGGTTGTAATTGACTGCAAAGGATTTGCAACCAAGTATTAAAAAGTTTTTGATTGTTAATATGTCCCATTACTTTTGGTCCCTTAAAAAGTGGGAGGCACATATACAAACTGTTGTAATTCCTACACTGTTCACCTGATATGTATGTAAATACCCTCGAATTAAAGCTGAAAGTCTGCAGTTAAAGCACATCTTGTTCGTTTTATTTCAAATCCATTGTGGTGGTGTATAGAGCCAACAAGATTAGAATTGTGTCGATGTCCCAATATTTATGGACCTGACTGTAGGCTGAGGTCAGAAATCTGCAGGTCACTGGAGTTCCTTGATATTACAACTCATCAAATCATGACTTACTGGACCTTACTTTGTGTAGAAGGGCATTATCACATTGGAACAGGAAACCATCACCCCCAAACTACGTAAAATTGTGCAAAATGTCTTTGTATGCTGTAGCATTAACATGACCCTTTCTTGTAACTAAGGGGCCTAGACCAAACTCTGAAAAACATTCTAGACCATTATCTCTCTTCCACCAAACTTGGCACAATGCATTCTGTTAAGTACTGGCACCCTGGCATCCATCAAACCCAGATTAGTCTATCAGACCACCAAAGTCCAGTGGCAGCATGCTTTACACAGCTCTAGTCAATGTTGGGCATTGCACTTCTGTGCAGCTGCTCAGCCTTTTAAACCCATTTTAGGAAGCTTGTGACACACACAGTTCTTGTGTTGATGTTGCTTCCAGAGGCAGTCTGGAACCATGTAGTGAATGACAGCGGACATGTGATTTTATGTGCCCTGCGTTTTAACACTAACAGTATCTTCTCTGTCAGTTTGTGCGGTGTGCTAGATGCTTTTATGTCACAGTAATGGCACTTACAGCTGGCTGGAGCATATCTAAGGGAATCTCGCTTGTGGCAAATGTGGCATCAAATGACAGTGCCATGTTTAAAATTACTGGATTCTTCAGTATGACCATTTGTTGCTGTCAGTATTTGTCTATTGACAATGTATGGCTATGTTATTGGTTATAAACACCTGAGCTAAAGCAGGAATGGCTCAAATCCTGATCGAAATATTTATTAGGTGTGTTTACATACGCTGGGCCATAAGTGTATCGGCACTGACAGACAACGACAGACAAAGGTAGAAACTGAGTGTGTTTACCTACTGTAAGTAGAAATATCTAAGATCTAAGTTTTGTTTGAGATGTTCTATCCACGTACTAACATATTAAACAAAATGTATTTTGCCACACTACAATATGTGGAAAAAAATTAAAAGATTTTATTTATCTTTCTCTATTGACTCAAAACAGAGCAGGAACTTGGGAACTCATTCCTCTGCCTGTCACCTTAGCAGTGCACTTTGAGCATAGTCGTTACTATGGCAACAGTAGAGCCTTTGAATAACATCCTCACAAAAACACTGCAGGAATATTTACCATGCACTCTGTCAGTATATCTCAAAATAAGTCCTGTGGTGGCCATGGACCTGCTTCAAAAAGTTCTTCTTGGATATTTAACAGGAAACAGTTTACAATTGTTTATTTAACCCATGTGTTAGAAGATGGGTAGAAATTTTCACAAAATGTATACTGGATAAGTATTTTCTGAAAGAACCAAAAATGTAAACATTTTTCTTTCTATTACATTAATAATTACAGAAATTTCAAGCAACTATAGATGTAAAAACCTAACTGTATTAGAGCACACATTTTGTCAACACATGGAAGAGGATGGGCCGAGAGAACCACTTTAAAACTTTAAAACAGATGGGCATCTGCAGGAGTTGCATGTAAACTGAGATCACATTAGATGACATGTCGACTTCTTTCGGGTACGCTTACTGAAAGTTGCACCACAATCTTAGAGGAACATTGTTTCATTTCACTGTGTTTGTGGCTGGAATGTCGAGGCAACTGTAAGTGAAATGAATCTCACACCAGACAATCCGCCATTGAAAGGCTGAAGCAGAAGAAATGTCACATTTTGGAAAAAGTCCAGGAATGTTGTGGCATGACCTAAAGTGTGCAGTTCATGCAAATAAGTCCGCCAATATCACTGAGTTAAAGCAGTTCTAAAGAAATTTGTCCAAGTCAAGTGAAGGACTGGTCAATAGTTAACAACAAATGTTTGGTTGAAGGCATTGCTATTTAGGTGAGGGTTCCACACCAGTTACTAAAAGTAGAAGTTCATTAACTTTTGCCAACAGGAATGTTGTAGAACTTTTTCAATAGATTAATAAAAAGCTTCATATTTGATTGTGTACAAATTCATAGAAATACTACTGTAAAATATGTGCACACACGTGCACACACACACACACACACACACACACACAAGCACAAAATTAAATTGGGTGGGCCTAATCAGTATTTTATATTGTCACAGATAGGTTGGATAGGATAACAAAAGGCTGACTGGAAGAATGTTGTATTTCTTCTATAATTTACTGAAGTTTAATTTTTAACCTGTCTGTGTAAATAAAATAAATATTAGATAATGGCATTAGAATAGTATTTTTGTTAGCAAAATAAAAAGCCCTTGTGAAGAAAAGCATAGAACTAAAACTCTGAAAATGTCACAATTCAATTCATAAAACAAGTTCTTTTTTTCTTGAGACCAGCCTGGGTTTTAAGTCAAAAATGAAAATGAATGGTACAAAATGTCAAAACAGCTGTAATACATTTAAACAATCAAATTGTAGCACTCCACTTCCTAGTACTGTTATTTATAAACAGTCCAAATACCCTTGATTATGATGATTTATTGGGGAACATTTATAATTTGTTCTCTCAAATCCAAACATGTTTTACAGAATTGACTACAATTGCTTTCGGTGTCCCAAGAAATCATGTACTGTACAGTTATGTAGTCCAAGTATTAATATTTGGCCTGGTGTAAATAACCCATTCAGCTGTCGTTACATGTGTGTTTATTGAAAGTAACATCTAATTAGATTTAAGATTAAGTATCTGCTCTGATTACCAATTACATAAGATGTCTTTTGAAAATGCATTAATAATTTACTTCAAATAATGGCTAATCCAAGCATTGACTTAAATCGTTAGGGAAATTTACCCATAGTCTCTGTGGTTTGGCTTGCGGCCACGCGCAATGAGGCCAGGCTGGTGTCAGATCTCTGGGAGGCAGTGGAGGGAGAGGACAGGGCAGTGCCATTCACCTTGGACTCAGTCTGTGGCTAGGACATAGGTAAAAAGGAACCAGACAAATTAGGCAAGGGACTGGGCGCAATGTTTAGTATTTGGTGCTTTTCTACACTCTAATACAACTGAGTAATGAAAAAGATCTTTAGAGCTAGACAAATTAACTAACAAAAACTGTACTTTACATTAAGTGTCAAATTAGTTTCTAACTTAAACGTGGTGTTGCGAAATTGGAACATTTAAACATGTTAAATGGAAATATTCAACACCTGGGATCAACGCAACTCTTAAGATCACAAAAAACAAGGTCACACAAAGAAGACTGCCTTGCTTATCAAAGCCTTCAATACCTTTCGAAAATAAAATGCAGCTTTGTCTTTAAGTTTTTAATGCTCCTTACACAAGGACCACCTCTGATGCATATTTATGCAGTGTGCTTGTGATAATTTCAGCAAGATTTAAAGCATCCTTAGAGTCAGATTGGGGTCTACAACAGCCAACCACAGTTATATGAGAATCTTTGAGATCCCAGGTTAAAGTATCTCAAACTGTTTAGTATATGATAGTTACAGAGTTCATAAGCTTTGATTTAACATACATAGCAACTCCATCCGCTTTGTCAAACTAATCCATTCTATAAAAAAAACAGGAATGCTCTGAAACAATAAAATAGTCATGTAACAGTATTAGGTTTGGAAAATACAAAATCCCATTCACTTGAATTTGGACATGATGGCTCATCAATTATTGAATCAGACGGAATAATTGGTGAGACAGCTCAAAAATGTTTGTTGATGAGGTTGGGAGTTATCTGTCAAATAAAGTGCAGATAAATTGCCTGTTATGAACCCTGAATTACACTGAATAATCACCAGGAATAAAAAAAAAAATTCATGAAGCCAAAATGGGCCAAGTATAGATGATCTAAACTAAACAATACAAAATGTCTGTAAATTGGGAGGGGTGCAATCAATCCAACACACCCAAAAGATGATTAATGCTTGAATCATTAAAACTAATCCTTGAATCATGCTTGAACCAGGTAATCCATCACAAACCAGTCTGTGTCAGTAACTGGCCAGGAAAAGTCACAGAAAAGCCACTCTGCCCTTCCTGGGAACTAGGCTACAGCCTGTAGACTCCAGGTAGGTCTAGGCCCCAACTGACCACATTTTAGAGCCCTACAGCATTATAGGATGGCAAAACACCATCCAACAATCCCAAAACTAAGGGAATAAATGTTACATTTTAAGGATCCCACACAATTAAGAGCAAGTGACACAAAATGTCAAATGGACAGATGGACAGGTGGACAGATTGAATCCCAGTAGGCCTGGGCCTCAACAGTCCACACTTAAGGCTTTCAGCAATCCAGTGGCATCCAGCAAACAATCATCTATGCACCCCAGCCTGATGGGAAGATGTTTTCTTGAGAAATCCCACTCATTCAAGCCTAATTTATGTAAAACATCACCCATAAACACATAACACACAGAACTCAGATGCTAACATACAAATTATGAACTGACTTGTCTGCTATCTTGGATGGTTTTGTAACCTTTGATGACCACTTAGATTTGAATACCATAATCATATGTCAATAGCGAGCTTGTTTGAGGAAATTGAGCCTCATCCATGGTGTAGGGGTTCTACTTGTTGTGCTAAGTAGGGCTGTTCAAATTGGTTCCAAAGCAAAAATCACATCAAAACCAGCTAAATGTTTTTGGTCAGTGTTAAACTATAAAACAGTTATATTTACTGTTATATTTATAAGTCACATACAAAGTGAATAATTCCTCACACCTCTGTGTCAAACCTAGAAGTTATAGGAATTTAACATTACTGTAACATTGTTAGCAAATATTCTAGCAACATTCATTTTCAAAATTAAATTAGCTTGTTTATGGTGGCACTGGTGGTCAATCAAAATTAAATTAGCTTGTTTATGGTGGCACTGGTGGTCAATCAAACAGTATTCAGCCGGGTTTTGTCTAAAGGGCTTGTTAAGAAAAAGACCAGCATATTTATTTTTCTTATACTATACTAAGTCTAGTTGTAACATGAGCACTGTTAGTTTAGTTGGCTTGCAGTGATTGTGTCAGAATGTGAACATTCTAGATATGTTTGGTGGTCTGTGATTGGTCAAATGCATTGTTCATATAAAGGTCAATGTCACACACACCGGGTCGCGTGACATCACGGGTCATCGGAAGTAACGCACGTGCAGGGTATATAAACGGGGAAATAGGTGATATCCGACACCCAGACATTAGGGTTCACCCTCATGCCAAACGCCAGTCCAAATCCTAACGGTACTGTGAGTACTTTTCCCAACCAACCTCTTTTACCTACCCTTCCCTGTGTGTGTTTGAGAACGAGGATTCCTTGGTGGGAATCTCTACTCCTCCCGGAGCGTTCTCAGAGTAAAGCGCATGGTTCACCAGCTTTTTCGTTGGTACCTCAAGCAAGAGGTCACAGCTCTCTGCACGGAGGTGGCCAACCTCCACGCGGAGCTTGCGGCTCTGCGACAGGCTCGCTTGGAGCGTCCTGCTGAGCTGGCGCCCCAGCTGACGGTCCAACACGCTTCCGCTCCTCTCCAACCCTCTAAACTCCCTAAGTGGAAAATGCGAGGTTTTTCTGACTCACTTTTCGTTTTTGTTTGAGTTTCAGCCCAGCCGCTATCCCACCGATCGAAGCCGGATCACCCTCCTCACCTCTCTCCTCGCCGGGCAGGCAGCCGAGTGGGCCACCACGGTCTTGAGAGCCGACAGCGCTGTGGCACACTCGTACGAGACGTTCACCCAGCACCTCAAGGCCATGTTTCAACACCCTGAGAGTGAGGTGGTGGTGGACTCCCATCTGTATCACCTCCGCCAGGGAGACCGGAGCGTCAGCAAGTACACCGCCGACTTCCGGACCCTCGCGGTTCAAACCGCGTGGAGCGATGCCGTGCTCCGCACCGCGTATTATGAGGGTCTCTCAAGCCGGATGAAGACTGAGCTGGCCTGCCGGTAGCTTCCCTCCACCCTGGAAGGTCTGATTAAGCTGGCGCTCTGCCTCGACCAGCGACCGTCTCCCTTCGCCCTTCTCGAACAGCCGTGCCTACGAAGCCACTCCTCACACTGCAGCTCGCGCCGCTGCCCCCCCACCTCGGAGGCCCACTACCTCACATCTACCTAGAGACGATTTCCGTCCCTTACCACGACCTGGCGGGGGTCTTCAGTAGATGTCGCGCTGTCCAACTGCCCCCACATCAGCCCTACGACCTTGCCATCCACCTCCTCCCAGGCGCGGTACCCCCCTGCGGCCGTCTGTACTCCCTCACTAAGGAAGAACGGAAGGCCATGGAGGAGTACGCCGCGGAGGGATTACGCAACGGTACGTTGCACCCCTCATCGTCCCCCATGGCCGCGGGGTTCTTTTTTGTAAAGAAAAAAATGACATCACGATAAAAAACAACATCCTCTTCCCCTCATCAACGACGCGCTGGACGCCCTCTCTGGTGCCCGCATTTACACCAAACTGGACCTCCATAGCGCATACAACCTGGTCTGCATCAGAGAGGGCGATAAGTGGAAATCTGCCTTCATAACCCCCACCAGCCACTACAAGACGTTAGTAATGCCTTTTGGACTGAGTAACAGTCCGGCCGCCTTCCAGAACCTCATCAACGATGTTCTTCGGGACATGCTGGGCCGGTGGTGCTTCGCCTACCTGGATGATATCCTCATCTACTCCCGCACCGAAGAAGAACACGCCCAGCATGTCCGAGCGGTTCTACAGAGGCTGCTGGCCCATCAGTTGTACTGTAAGTTGTGTGTTCCACCAGCACACCACCACATCCCTTGGGTTTGTCATCTCCCCCCAGGGTGTGGCCATGGATCCCCAGAAGCTGGAGACTGTGCGCTCCTGGCCCCTGCCCAGGACGCTTAAGCAGCTCCAGCGTTTTCTGGGGTTCGCCAACTTCTACCGGCGATTCATCCGGGACTTCAGCACGACTGCAGCGCCTCTCACCACTCTCACCAAGCCCTCCACCGGACCCTTCACCCTCAGTCCAGCCGCTGTTGCCGCTTCACCTCCTCTCCCATTCTCCTCTCTCACCCGGACCACACCAAACCGTTGTCGAGGTGGACGCCTCCGATGTGGGCGTAGGAGCTGTCCTCTCACAGCGAGGTCCAGACCAGAAACTGCATCCATGCAGTTTCTTCTCTAGAAAATTCACTCCCACTGAGCAGCGATACGGGGTAGGGAACTGCAAACTGCTCACCATCAAGTGGGCTCTAGAGGAATGGCGTCACTGACTTCAGGGCAGCCGTGAGCCGTTCATGGTCTGGACCGACCATCAAAACCTGATCTCCATCCACCAGGCCAAGCAACTAAACCCCAGGCAGGCGCGATGGGCCCTGTATTTCGAGCAGTTCAACTTCCACCTCTCCTAACGTCTGGGGTCGAAAAACACCAAGGCCGATGCCCTCTCCCATCAACACCAGAAGAGCCTCCCCGGACAGAACCTGCACCCGTCCTGCCACCCAGCTACATCGTGGCTCCTCTTTGGTGGGGGTTGGAGGATCGAGTCCGCCAGGGGCATGTCTTGGAACCACCTCCAGTATACACGCCTCCGGGTCGGCTGTTCGTCCCTACCAACCTTTGCTCGGAAGTCCTGCAGTGGGCCCACTTCTCCGCGCTGGCTGGCCACCTGGGTCTCAGTCGTGGAACACCATCAACAAGGACACCAGGTCCTTAGTTCAGGCGTGTGACACATGCGCCCGTGCCAAGACCAGTAATGTCGCTGCACACATCGCCCTCGACTTCGTCACTGGACTCCTCGAATCCCTGGGTAAGAACACCATACTCACCATCGTGGATCGGTTCTCCAAGGCCGTGCACCTGGTGGCTCTAGCCGGACTCCCCTCGGCCAAGGACATGGCTGAATTAGTCATCGAGCACGTGGTCCGATTGCATGGGTTCCCCAGGGACATCGTCTCGGACAGAGGGCCCCATTTCATGGCCAGGTTCTGGAAGGCCTTCTGCCGTCTGCCCTCCGGATACCACCCTCAGACCAATGGCCAGACGGAGCGGACCAACCAACAACTGGAGTGCTTCCTCCGATGCTTCGTGTCTGAGCGTCAGCTCTCCTGGGCTCGCTACCTCGTCTGGGCCGAACTCTCTCACAACCTCCTCACCTCGTCAGCCACCGGCCTCAGCCCATTCGAGGTATGCTATGGGTACCAACCCCCTGTGTTCGAACACCAGGAGCCGGAGGTGGAGGTCCCGTCCACCCAACAGTTGGTCCGCCGTTGCCGAGGGACTTGGACCCTGGCACGGAGTGCCATCAGGCATGCCAACGAACGCTACACACACCGACATTGCCGCCGGCACCCCCCGAGACGCATGTACCATGTGGGTGACAGGGTATATCTCTCCACTCGGAACATCAATCTCCACACCCCTTCCAAAAAACTGGCTCCCCGCTTCATCGACCCCTACAAAATCATAAAAAGTATTAACCCTGTCACCTTCCAACTCCAGCTGCCTGCCTCTCTCCGCATCCACCCTGTTTTCCACATGTCTAACCTCAAACCTGTTTTTTTTCTGCGCTCTCTCTCCCCGGGCTCCGGCTCCTCCTCCGCCTCGCATCATCGATGGTGGTCCGGTCTACACGGTCCGGCAGATCCTGGACTCGCGCTGCCACGGGCTGGGAGGGCTACGGTCCGGAGGAGTGGTCCTGGGCTACTGGCCACCACATCCTGGACCCTTACCTCATCCGGGACTACCGTCGCCGGGTGTTCTCCCAGCCTGGTCCGGCAGGTGCCGGCCCTGGAGGGTGGGTACTGTCACACACACCGGGCCGCGTGACGTCACGGGTCATTGGAAGTAACGCACGTGCAGGGTATATAAATGGGGAAATAGGTGATATCCGACACCCAGACATTAGGGTTCACCCTCATGCCAAACGCCAGTCCAAATCCTAACGGTGCCGTGAGTACTTCTCCCAACCAACCTCTTATCTACCCTTCCATGTGTGTGTTTGAGAACGAGGATTCCTTGGTGGGAATCTCTACTCCTCCTGGAGCGTTCTCAGAGTATCCGCAACTGGGCTCATCCGCCATGCCACACTTGGGCATCTACGTCTCTCTCTCTTATTCTGCTCACCTGAGACAGTCAACAATTATTTTTTAATTAAATTTGTTTGTTCTTTGTTTGGTCAGAGTAACTTATCATATTTATATCCGAGTAAATCAGTGTTTAACATATTTTTAATTAAGCCCAAGGTTTCTACAAACTCAGATACATTTAATAAAGACAAAATATAAAAAATGTGTGCATTTGTTTTTTCTCAAACTGATAAACTGGCATCTTAATGTAGACTCTTTTTCTCATCTTCAACAAGAATTACCATACATACTGGTTAAAACGATAAATGGAAGTCTTAGATGTATGCACATTCCATGAAAACAGACTGACTAGGCAGCTGATGGCATAGTGGTTCGGGCGTTTGCCCTGCGATCAGAAAGTCGTGGTTCAGAATCTTAAGACTGCTAGTGGTACCTCTGAGGTTCCCTTGAGCAAGGTACCATCCTAACACACTGCGTTCCTGGCTGCCCGCTGCTTCACTTGGTGAATGGGTTAAATACATAGGAAGAATTTCATGCTGTTCACACTGTGTGCTGTGCTGTGTTCATGCATGACAGAATGGTCACTTTACACTTAAATAAAATATATAGTAAACCTAGTTTAAGATAAACAAGTCACCCCAACAACCATGTTTGAGGATCAAAGTTCCTGGTTTTAGTGTCGAGACTCTGAATGACTTGCCTTTTTTGAATAGCTATAATTTATTTATTTCTTTTCCAGTTTTCCATATAATAACAAGCATGTCCTGTTTCCTGATTAAAATGCTACAGTAAATGAAGCACCCAGACAAGTCTGGCTTTTTTCCACTGAAGTTAAATCTAAAAATCTGTTAACTTTAACACATGTTGAAAAATGTATTGGTATGATATATTTTAGGACATTGTAGCCTTTAATCTGACCAGACTAAATCTATGTAAAATGTATGTAAAAAACAGTCATGTAAAATAACAGGCTGTTCTAAAGCATAGCTACACATATTTCCACGTCATTTCTGTGGTTGCAATGAACATGTATGTATATGTAATACATCATGTATCCAGCAGGAATGCCCTTTGTTGTTTGAAGCACAAATTTAAAGATGACAATAAAAAAAGTTAAGGGTGACATCACTTCTCAGTTCATTTAGGCAAAATGTTTACACACACAACCTTTCTTGTCATAGTAAAGATATAACATTATCTTGCTACTATAAATCACCCTTGTGGTGTGCTAAAACTTGTGAATGCATGGTGGAGCTGCTCCTTAAGGGTATTAGCCTACAGCTGCACAGTGCTGTCTGCAGCTCACTGGCTGCTAGTGATAACCTGTTCCAGTCTGGCTATGAAGACCTTAAACAGAAAATGCATAATTAACCAAAAAATACATCTGTTAAGATCATTTGTGTAGTATTGACTAACACTGCACTGGAATATTTTAACTTATATGACAGGCATGTAGAGTAAAAGGTAGAATGCACATGATTATGACTGACTATTAAAAAATACTTTTCCTTATGGATACAGGAACCATGATGTAACTAAACCGTCCTATGATGGCATGGAAGTTGCAGTATGCTTTGATTTTCCACTGCATCTTATCCTGGTAATGGTGTTGCTGATGAGTTGGCAGCACATTTCTCTCCCCATAGTTTATGGCCTGTTGCTGTCCCAAAAGTCGTACCAGTGGAGAGTTTTTCTGTCAGAGCCGCTTTTGTTATTGTGCTTTTTATTTTTTATAGTCTTGTTTAGAGTTTTTGTTTAGCTGTGCAATGAATGCCTAACCAAACAATTTTTTTATTGATGTCCTAGTACACCTTTGCATTTCTCACAGCATTAGAAATCTCCCTCTGAAATTCAACTTCAGACCAAATAGCTAGTAATGTATGTACTTTGTAATGTATGGACTTCCCAGTTGTTTGTTTTTTGTTTTGCACAGACAGTTAAAAAAAAACAAAACTGGACAAAAACTGAACATTTTGCACATAATGTCTTTGCACTTCATTTTTGTGCTTTTATGTTTGCTTATATAAGCTTATGTTCTGTGGTTCTGCCTCCTCAATGTTTTTCTTTAGTGGCTAAAGGAGGTCAAATATTCTAAAAAAGAAAACCACATGGACAATTTAACAACTAAATAGTACTTTTTAGATGTTGGTAAATGAAAACTTGACAGGTACCATCAAAACAGAAAAAAGTTTAATAATGTTTTTTGTAAATATTTTACTATATACTCCTGGAATGGTTAAAGAAATGTCCCACTCACCTGCTCCAGTAGTTGTCGAAGTCGCTTAAGCTGAGATTCCAGCTGTTTGTTATGATCTTCCAGAATTTGCATTCTTGCCTCCAAACGACCCTTGTGTTGCCTCAGTAATTTAGCCTCAGCAATTAGCTCTGCATCTCGAGGACTCTGGGGTGAAACTGGCAGCATCTGAGGAGGTGATGGGAGGGGTGACAGCCCTTTGTGGTCGTGTGCCTTTTTTAGTCGATCATATTCTGCCTGCAGCTTCCTAAAACATTCAGAATGACAGAATAATGCAGAAGGCCACAATAGTGTCAAAAAAGCTATATGAATGGAAAATGGAAAGTCTTAGACAACAAATACAGCTAAAGTATATGTAATCATCAATTACATTTAAATAAATCTTTTTGATTTTTCAAACCTATTCTCCTGCTCCAAATCACTAAGAACTCTCTCAAGTTCTCCTTTCTCATCACCCTCCATTGATATGAGAATCTGTGCAGGACTCTGTGGCTGGCTCAAGGGGGAGCCCTGATTAAGGCTCTGGCAGTAGTGCTGAATCAGTAGGTGCTCATCATCCCTGCGATAAACAAGAGCCAATATGTCTAAGAGCACAAGCGTTTCATACATTTCAAAGCATTTTACATCCCAAATATATGACATTTTTGTCTTTTTAAAATGATAGCATTTAGTTAACTGATTACACACACACACACACACACACACACACACACACACACACACACACACACACACACACACACACACACACAC
>JBBIGA010000083.1:25893509-25907483 GCA_037576975.1 Alestes dentex | reverse complement strand
GAGAGAGAGAGAGAGAGAGAGAGAGCGCGAGAGAGAGAATAACACAACAGTACAAATGAATTTTAACACATCAGTGTCAGTCCTGGACAGAGAATAGTCCACTAACCAAAAATATCAAGCCGGCAGTGACCTGCGGTGAGAACCCGACCACTGAAGAAATGATTAGAGGATGACTAACACAACTCTGCAGCATCAGAGTGGATAGTAAGTGGACACAATGTAAAGATTCAGCAGCACAGTGGGTGTGTGATCCACTCTGCAGCACAAACACACTAACATGCCATTACCATGTCAGCATCACTTCGGTGCTGAGACTGATCTAAAACCTAAACAATACTAGATCACTGGTGATCCTGTGGGGGTCTTAACAATCATTAAAGGGCGCTAAAATTATAGCACCCTCACCCTCCAAGATTTTAGAGGCTTACAACTGTTTTGCGTCGCTACTTAGTACATGACCTCAGAACCTAAGCAGCACTTAAATCACATCATGTTTTCGCTTGGGTGAATAAGAGTGCTTAAGAATTATTGTCTTTTTTGTTTACTCCAAAACAAATCTCCCCCTTTAGTTAGCTAGCTAGCTGTCTCCCACATAAAAGCAAAAAGAAAACACTGACAAAAAGAAGGTTATAGTATTACAGGAAACTTAGCTAGCGGTGTTTGTTGTGAAGTTTTAGTTAATTAAAAGTGCAAAACACCTAGTCTGTCAGTTTTAGCAAAGATGTAGGTAACAAAATATCTTTTTCAGACTTTTCCCCTATGTGTTCCACTATTTTTAGGTCTCAAATTACAGCTTAAGGTTTCAGGGGTGAATTCTCATTTGTGAAATTTGTCCACCTTACGTTCATCAATCTTAGGTTCTTTTTTGCTTTTTTCTTGGCAATATATAATATTTCATGCATTTTAGAGCTAAATTATTAAGAAAAATATAATGTACTAATTTTGTAAAAAAAATAAATAACGTAAATTCAGCTAAATCTCCATATATAATATTACTGTATACATTTTGTAGTACAGTCGAGAGAACACAAAACAGCCGTATTTGAAAATGCGTCTTGGGATGGTGAAACATCCCTGTACTTAGAGGCAGGAGGTTTGAAAGTAGCCAATCCAAGAATGTTATTCATTTTTACATTGCTGCTGATTGGCTGCTGCCCTGTGACGCATCTCTGGCAGATGCAATCCAGCATTCCCACATCATTACAGTTTCTCACTTGTGGCTCTCGAGTTTACCTTTACATTTTTGTAAGGGTACTATATTAAGCTTAGTTTAAAATAAAATGTTTTGGGAGCATATTTTGGGGGAATATTTAGGGTTTAGACTATAAAAATGTATAGGCATTTTTGTTTACCACATCACAAATTCGCCGTTTTTCACAATTCGCGGGTGCTCTTGGAACATAACCCACGTGAATTTCGGGGGTCAACTGTATATTGTTAGGTACCTGAAGCCAATAATGGGACATTCCTTGCAGATGTTGCATTTGGCCTGATGTTTGGCTGTCTCTGCAGCTGCTACACGGTGAAGAACAGGGAGCCAGACCATGGACTGAGGTTCCAAACGCATCCAGTCAAGAAAGACTGAAGCCTCTAGCTCTGGTTTGTTGTTCGCCTTCAATGAAAGAAAAAACAATAATAAAAACCTTTGAGGATGTGGCAAAGAAAAAAAAGAATTAACACGGGTTGAATCTGTATTCCTGTGTAACAACTACAAGGTATTTAAAAAATGCCTCCACTTGCCGACAGATTTTTTATCTTGCGTACGTTTCTGATGTATTGATGTATACCTACGCTGGTTGACTTATTGTTTGTCCAAGTCTTTTAAAATATTGCAATGCCAGTTTGCATTTAAAACAGTTCCAAATATTATAAAGGATTACCTACTAACCTGACCAAAAAAGTCCAGATTCCCATTTAGTTTCCACCAATCACAAGTTCGACTGATTCCCCTTCCAAGATCACACTTCCTAAATTTTACCATTTATCTGATGGGATAAATCTATATACAAATAAATCCCAGAAACATTCACATGTCATTCATTTTAATTGTTCACGTTTACTTAAGGCCTCACTGATTAAATTTCAATTTCTCCCAAATAGAAGCCGGAAGTGAAGCGTGTCAAATGGTATTTAAGACAAGGTTTCTCAACTGTGGCTATCTCGAGTTTACCTTTACATTTTTGTAATGGTACTATATTAAGCTTAGTTTAAAATAAAATTAAAGTGTTTTGGGAGCATATTTTGGGGGAATATTTAGGGTTTAGACTATAAAAATGTATAGGCATTCGCCGTTTTTCACAATTCGCGGGTGCTCTTGGAACATAACCCACGTGAATTTCGGGGATCAACTGTATATTGCTAGGTACCTGAAGCCAATAATGGGACATTCCTTGCAGATGTTGCATTTGGCCTGATGTTTGGCTGTCTCTGCAGCTGCTACACGGTGAAGAACAGGGAGCCAGACCATGGACTGAGGTTCCAAACGCAATGGAGGTAGCCATTGCTGTGCCATTGCATGTTCATCCTACACCCTGCTAAACCTTCTCTTTAGAACCGTGAGTACACCGGTTTCAAACCATTTCTTGTGTGTTTGTGAGAACACGGATTCCGGTGGGAATCTTTACTCTTCTAGGGAGCGTTCTCAGATCAAAGCGTGTCGACTTCCTCTCTCTTGTGTGATTCCGTGATTGGGTTTATCCTCCACACTACAATGGTGTAACGGTTGGCCTTTTATTTCTGACAGAACAAGTGTTAACAGTTTCAACTTTCTACTGCCTATAAGAATAAATACATAACTTATTTGGCTTTTAATTGTGATAAGTCATCACAATATATATTTTAATTAAATCTGAAACTGATTTTATGCATTTCGTCATGTGTAAATACTACAAACCCCATTTACAAAAAACTTTCTAAAAATGCAATAAAAACAAAAATCTGTAATTTAGGAATTCATTTAACAAACAAATGTGTGCCACACACTCCAAAAGTTGGGACAGAGGCACATTTACCACTGGGTCAGTTTTGCAAGTGGAATTTTTGCCCATTCTTGCTGTGTACAAGAGCTGCTCAACAGTCTGTGGTCGCTGTTGTCTGATTCTCCTCTTCATGATGCACCTGACATTTTCAACAGGAGACAGATTTGGACTGCAGGTAGGCCAGTCACTCACACCGTCTAAATTCACAAAGCCATGCTTTTTGAACGAGGCCTGGAGCTGCCCAGCTGAAAACACTGAACATTTTTTCTTTGTCCTTTTGTCTGCTAAATAAAGTTTGAAGTAAATTACCAAATTACGGATTTTAGCTTTTATTGCATTTTTAAAATGTGTTTTAGAATCCGGAAATATTTATTTATTCCATTTATGTAGCACCTTTCTCAATCTCACTTGTCTTATGATGCTTTCATCACTTAATTTCAACACTGTAAATACCTATTTAACCAATTCTGCAGACTGTCACAGATTACTGAACAACAGTTTCACCATATTGGAGAATTGATGTTCAGATGACTTCATGTTCTAAAGGACAACTGAAGCACAGCAAGCCTCTACACAGCTGAACATAAATGAAAAATCCATGTACATTACATTTTAACAAACAAATCATTATCACATTCAAAAATGAAGCGCACACATGCCACAAATACAGAGGCATTTAATCTGTTTAGGCTGAATGTTATGTTAATGTTATGATAACCACTATGTTAACATGTTGAAAGGAATTCTATCACTTTACTACTTGCATTCACGCACTAATACTTTTACATATTGATAAAATATAGCCCGATTAAAACAAGGACATGATGCATAGAAAAACTAGACTTACAAACTGAAAGCAGCTGCGTACACTGGGTTCAATGTTACTTCCTCCAAATGATGCCACTTCACCCAGTTGCCTTGGGATCTGGATCGAGTCATGAAGCATAAGGCCAAGACGGCGCTGGTCACAGAAACCTGTGGCACTGGCAACTTGTCTAAACAGAACTAACAAGAATACAAGAGAAGAGTATGACTTGCGTAAGTAATTTAAATAAGGAAAATGTCCAACTATGTTTAGAATACAGTGACTTATTAAATAAGTTATAGTTAAACAAATTAACACAAAAAACATGATTGATTATGACAGGGGGTTCCAGGTTTGTTGTTGCCCACTTGTGTATCAGATGCTTTGCTTTGAAAAATACCTATTGTAGACCACGTGGCCTGTCAATACTGCTAGTAGGGGCCTCCGTTGTCTTTGGCCCCTTGGGACCTTGTATGTTCACTGTGTGCAGGCCTCTCTTGTCACTGGTGTGTGTGATGGGTTCGTACTGCGAGATCAGACAGCCCATCAGTGAAACCCTGGTGCCCTCTGTGGTTGTTTTGTGTGTGGCTGGCCCCTGGTCCTGAGACAGCCTCACTGGCGTGGCCGTTGTGTGTATTCAAGAAAAGACCTGTGTTTGTCTGATTTCTGTGTGTGTTTTCTGTGAGGGCCTTTGCCTGTACAGTTTCGACTGTGATTCTGTTTTGTATCCCTTGCTACACAAGCTAGTGTTCCATCACTGTTTTTGCCCTGTGCGTTTCCTGTTTTTCACATTAAAACCAGATCTATAAACAGATGCATTTACAGGCCTGTATGAAAAACATAACTTACATCTGTACTTATCCTCAAGATGAGCCTTGCAGAGGGAGATTATTCCAGTTTTGAAGGAGAGGGTTCGAATCTTCCCAGTTCTACCTCTGAGAATAAAAATTAACCACTCATTCAGGCAATTTAGCAGGTTTTTAGTTCCTCAAATACAATTGCACAAAAACACTAACAGTGCAGAAGGTTGTGCAATAATGATATCGAGCACCCCAAGCAACATTCCCACTTTTCCACTGTATTCATATCTGACGTGTCTGTTTATGTGGAAATAAATAATGGCACAATCTTGCAAACTAATAACCAGATGTATGTCATTAAGTCCTTGAAAAACAAAACAAAAAGAAGCAGCTGGTAAAAACAAGAGCAATATTACAGAGCTATACAGAGTCTCAGAGTACTCAGCTGCTAGACCAATATGAAGTCTATGCTGCTGGGCAGGCTGCTTACCACTTCACAGTTTCTATGCCACAGCTAGACTGCTATGCAGTCTATGCCGCTACACAGTGTTTATATTTTTTAAAGGCCAAACGATAAAAAGAAGCATAAAAAGGTGCTTATAAGGCAGATGCAACAAATATGTAGTGTGTTGCTGCCAGGCTGCTATGCAGAGTCTATGCTGGTGTGAGGCTGCTATAAAGAGGCTGCTTTACAGTCATTTATTTATTTTTTTTTTTCATTAAAAAAAAAATTGTGTGTATATATATATATATATAACAAAAGGCCAAACAATAAAAATACACTAAACAATGCAATTTATATGGAAAATTTAAACGGACATAAAATTTAGACGTTCAAAACTTTGTCTTTGCTTTAGTGTGAAATTTTTATCACATAAAAAATGGACTTCGTGAATAGTGCTAAAACTCAAATTTACCTATTTTTGTGTTCAGGGGTTTGTGTGAATGACCCTAAAGCTGCAGCTACCATGAGTCCGCTATGAATTACAGGAAATTACAGAAACTAGTCACATGAATTTTAACATTTTCTAAAAGTAAAAATGAAATCATACGTACGTGTCATAAACATTTAACAACCAATTCAGACACATGTCGACACACAGAGGTACATTCACGAGGCTGCTGTGCTGCTGCTCCAGTCGGTCATAGATGCTTGTCAGACAGTTGATCATCTGCATGATGTCTATGAACTGTTCATTCTGTTTCAGGTTGTGCTGTTCAAAGGCCTCGCAGGCTGCGGACATTCCTAGTAGATCCACTGTACATAGGTAGTGATACCAGAATGTATCAAAATGTAAATGCCATAAGAAAATACATTTCATACATTGCTTTTCTTCCAGGACATAAAATCATATTTACTTTACTTCTTTTTCTTCAGGGAACAGACTAACTGTTAAGTATACTGGACCACTAGTTTCACTTGGCAGTGGCTGGTAGTCGTGCACAATTGTGTTTGCTTTCCTTTTGAGACGCAAATAGACACTTAGATAAGGGGAGCGAGTAGAAATTTTAAATGGTAAAAAAAAACATTTCTTCACCAATTTATGGGTTCTTCTTAGAATCTTTTCATTATTTTTAGGCTATTTAATCATTAAAAAAGTCATTAAGGCTATCACCCATCATTTCATGGGATTTTGGAAAACTGATCCTGTACAAATAGCAAAAATCAGTTAATAATGCTACTGAAATTATATATTCATGTATTTCACTTTGACTCACAGCACAGAGCCTTCTGCAGTCGCCGTAGCTTCATTGCAGTCCTGTATGCTGAGAAACGGACATTGTTGAGATCCGCTATACCGCAAAAAGAAAAAAAAAAAAGCACTTAGCACTGAGGAATAACACTTAGCATCAAAAATCATCTTAGTAGTTATTGGACATTTTCCAGACATCTTAAGAACTATTTTCATCCAAATGACTTCGTAATGACTATTTTTATTTATTGGAAACTCATTTCTTCCTTGCATCATTTGTAATCAATCCCTCAAAAGGGCTATATAAGAAAGACAGAAGGACTAGAAGGACAGCAAAGCATCAATAACAAACAGAGGGGGACAAGAAGGACAAAACAGAGGCAATGAAGATAAATAATTTACTCATACATGACAAAATGACAAAAGCAGTACTGTAAACAGCGGTACTCTAATTTTAGGATTAACACACAGTCCGTATGCTAATGTTCTATTATATTTGAGTGTGACTTAATCCCAGTATTTAAAAATTAGATTAAAGATTAAAAATCTTAATACTCAACATGACTGTGTTTCCTTCTGTTACGTTTAGAGCTACAGTGGATAACTCACTCTCCCTACTTTCTTTTCTTATAGAAAGAGAGTTTAATCTCAGTGTTCATAAAGAAATCAGAGAGTCCACAATAACATACACACAATGACTTGAGCGGTAATAGCACAACCCTAGTGGAATATTTTCACAGAACCTCTATATGCAATATTGACTATTTGTACCAAGTTGTGCAAAAATCATAATAACATAATACAAATTTCAGAAGAATGCATAGAATAAAACATTTTGTAATAAGGACCAAAGTGCAATGTGTAGGTTAGGCCAAGGGCCCAAAACACAAAAGTCAAAGAATGCATACACAGCCTACTTGAGATGCCATGCATTTACACATCTTTTTTATTACTGTGTGCTGAATTAGGATTGTTAGTGGTGACAGGTCTAAAAACAGGCCTGTGGTGGATATGTAATTTCAGGACTGAATAAATACAGTAAACCCCCACTTTAACGCAGATCATCAGTTGTGGTTTCAGTCCAATGCGGATTTTTTCTGAGAACCGAACGAATAATTGTTCGATGAAACCCCCGCACTAACGCAGAAACTGCAGATATCCTCTGCATTTTTTTTTGCTTTTGTGATGTCTGGGCCTCGTCCGCCATGCCCCTTTGTCATCATGCTGGGTTGCTAAGCACCGCGCCCAAACATAAACGCTGCACGAGGACGAGGGGGCTGTCGGATGAGGCCCGGGCGTCAGCAATTTTTTGTAGCAATAAATACATTTTCATACATTTATGTGCTAAATTATTAAGAAAAATATAATTTACTAATTTTGTAACATACATATTAATGTAAATTCAGCCACATTTCCCTATAAAAAATAACTATAAATCTTTTGGTACTGTGGAGAGAAACACAAAGAAAGCATGTCTTGGGATCTTGAAATAACACTGTACACAGAAGCGGGATGTATGAAAGTAGTCAATCCGAGAACGCTATTTACTTCTCCTTGCTGCTGATTGGCTTTATCGCAGCGGCAGTCCAGAATTTTGTTTTGTTCTTCATAAAGCCCTCTATTTTTATTACTGTAAATTAAGTTAATTTATTACTGTATTTACCTGCTTATATCAAAGAAAACAACAGCGCATACCAAAGAAAACACATGTATGAATTACAGTACAGTCTAGATACGGGTAACGTCGGTACTTTACATTTTAGCACTGCGGGAGCATATTTGGGGGCATATTTTGGGTTTACACTATAAAAATAGGCATTTTAGGCATTTTTTACCACATCACAACAACGCGTTTTTTTGCTCTTGGAACGGTCAGCGGCTGCTAGGGGCCACCGTGTGGGACTTGTGTTTTGACACGGGTGTGTTTGTGTTCGGGGATTTAGTAATAAGGGTCGGTCCACCCTCACAAAACCCACACCCTATCCCTCACACTACCTTCTGTGTAGTAGCTGGTGAGCTTATGTTTCTTTGTGTTTTGGCCCTTGAGCCTCTGACTTTTTTTGTGTGTTGTAAATAAAGTCAGTTTGCTGAAATGGAACCCTGCGTTTGCGCCGCGCAAACCCCTGCCAATGTGACAAATAAAAACGTTCATGGTCCTACACATAAATGTATTTTTAATCACTGACTTCATGTGCAGGTAAAGGGTGCAGTCTTTGTCCTTTTTTAATCGACAGTAATTCTTTTGTGGCTGTACTCACATAGTTCTATTACCTAATGTTTTGCTAATAAGCTTTTCTCAGTACATATGAATAAACATGCTGAGTATGTAACACTGTATATACAGAAATCAGTTTTCTATGTTCAAACTCAAAAGGGTACACACAGTCAACTCTAAGAACTATTGTTTATTTTTTTCTTCACATCTATGACTTCAGAAGTCTTAAGTATATTAAAAGTTGTCTTCATGTTTCATCTAAGGAACGACATTTATTCTGAAAAATACTTTTTTCATTTAACTTGTGAGGAAAATGTGGACATTGATAGAAATATAAATATTTTGCTTCTTCTGTAACTGTTACAATATAGCTTAAACTAGTGGAAAAGTGGACCTTTCAAGTTTCCAAGCTGTTAACCCGATCTCACTATCACAATAAACAACTTAATGCATACATGAATTATTATTTCCATCTTCTATATAATTCTGGGCATGTTGCAAAGTACATAAAAATATCGGCAACTGCCTGAAAATCCCCCATCAGTGCATCTCTAGTCAACATAGTACCTATCTAATATATAATGCCACTGAACCTAGCTATTACATAATTATTAAATAATGGAGTAGAATAATATCTTAATTTTTTATATCCCTGCAATGAATATGAACACTTTGCCACTAAAAGGTTTAGAGAACAATGCTTCTTAGGAAAATATATAGAAAAAGCATCTGAAAAAGAGTTTTCCAGTTCCAAAGCTATATATTTAGTAAGATCTGTGGAAGGAATAAATAACTTCTAGAGGTGATATAACTACTGTGTGTTACTACACAAAACCTAAATTAGTGGAGAAATGTCTAAAAACTACAAATTGCTTGTAAAAAATTTTTACAATCTAAGTGAATACATGCTGCTTATTATTATTGGGCTTTTTAGATGCCAATAAAACATTTCAACCCAATACAGTACAAAAAAAAACAAATGTTGAGACGTTCAAAGAATCACAGAAATTATTAGTTGCAGTTTGCAGTTTAAACATTTTAACCAGTTACTTTCTAAATTTACATTCTGAATTTATTTTACCATTAGTATATGTAGAAAGAATTATAGACACTATGCCTATTAGAAATCCCACTTACCTAAAGACTGGTAAAGCTCAGCCATCTTTGGATGGTCCCAACATGTTGTTTGTGTTTGGTGGCTGTTGGAAAAACCATAGTATACCAAAAAAAAAGGTTAATAATCAACACTTTCAGGTAACAGACTGCTGGAGCAACATTAAGTTATCCACTGTTGTGAAGGATATGCATCTCCTCTCTTGTAATTATGTTTTAATTACCATATTTAGTCACAAGAATTATCTTGTAACTACAATTAAAAATTCTGCGTTTTGTTAAAGGGAAGACACCTCAAAGGGACACTAACATTCACACAAGCAACTGCCCACGCACCTTAGCTGTCTCACAGTGTGCATCTTAAATGACCAAAGATTCAATGGTTCTTTAATATCCACGGATATAAAGAATTATACCAATTATCTCTGAGTTCCTGTGTGTTGTATCCGGTTGTTCCTGCATTCTCTCTTCTGCTCAGATTTCCAGCAAACACTGCACTTCTGCCACAGACCAAAGACATCCCTTTGCGTGTTTCTTAAATGGACATTAACATTCAAGTTCCGTGCTAAGACATGGTTTGCACTCACACTAGATAATTACTGTGCCCAAATCCAACTAAACCATGCCCAGGCCCCTCCTCCTTGAGGACGTTTGGGCAAGGTGTGATTACACTAGCAAAATGAACTGAACTTTGGGGGTCAAACATGCCTGGGCAATGCCTGGGCCTAATATGATTACACCCTTACTTTCACAGGAGTCCTTTGAAAGAGTTGTGTGTCTCATGGATCCTCATTTTGAAAGATAACCAGAGGGGCCAAAATAACACTCAGTACCTAAGGTTAAAATTTTGCACAAACACATGGAATGAGATGCCATCATATATTGTGCAACAAATATTACAAGAGGTAGCTTGTACAGCACATGCCCAGTAAGTATTACACAGGGACAGAAAAACAGAGATGTACATTGATACTGGATTCATATTACATCAGACAATGTTTAGATTCAGCCTATATTTTAAACAGTAATGCAAACTGATAGTGTGCTGTGACGCACGTTTGCACACAGGGGTGGCACAAAAAGACACAAAAAAACCTTCTTAAAGGTCCCATGATATGCTGATTTTTTTATTCTTTTATATAGGTCTTAGTAGTCCCCTAATACTGTATCTGAAGTCTCTTTCCGAAATACAGCCTTCATAGACTAACAGCAGCACGGTTGTCCAAAAAACAAAGAAGTACAATACTCGAGTTAATGTGTGTATTCACACACATACCTGATGCTATCTACCTTTACATTTGTGACAGTAGCCTGCTAACTGGGCTGTTAGCTGCAGAGCTAATATTACGGCCACATTCTAAGAGTAAAAAGCTAGGCAACCATATACAGCAAAGCAACAAAATAAAATCACGTTAAGTTGACTTACTTGTCCAGAGAGAGTTGGTACTGATTAAGACGTAATTTACAGCTCTGTACTGCCCCAAGCTGAGGAAACAGTCTTTGGCGAAATGTTTGGCGCAGACATACAAATTTTTGGGAAGTCGTGTCGGCGCATTTCCAGAAAAAATAAAATTAACCCACTGGTTCTTCAGAGGCTTGCGTGAAGGAACTAAAAAATACATTTGTGCTCATTTTTACATTTAAGCACCCAGCAACTGCCATGCTTCACTCGTTTGCAAGCCATGACAGTCGGTAGAGTTAATTTTTTAGGGGAGGGGTGCGAAATTCTCTGGGCGGACAAAGAACGAGAAAAGGGAGTTAACCTTTCCCCTTATGCCGTCATGCAGGGCCAAATTCCAGATCGAGCCATCTGAGCTGTTGCTCTCTGAACGGCGGAGCAAGATGACCAAAGAACTCTTTACACCCATCGCCATTTCTAGCCACTGCAGGACCATAGGCAGGCTAGGGGAACTCGTATTAATGTTAAAAAATCTCACAAAGTGAAATTTTCATGTCATGGGACCTTTAGGGCCTGGTCCATTGTAAAAAAATATTATGCTTTTTATCAACTTAGCCATTTGTGACTTGGCCACAGCATGTTTAATATTGACATGTATCTAAATTTGCTTGAATTATATGATTACTTTGACATTTCAGATGCCCAAGAGTGTGTTACAAGCTTCATATTTTATCATTAAAATATAATTTTTATTAGGTGCTAGTATAAATTATATCAGAAAGGGTTGTAAATATATTGGACTCCAATAGAGTATAACTGGCCTCGCTCACTCTGGGTGGGAAGGATAAAAAGATTTAGTGGTGCTTTATGTTTAAAAAGATTTAGTGGTGCTTTATGTGGCTTGGAGGAGGAGGCCGGTCTAGATCTCACACTCTGGGTATTGGTGGAATGGCTCACGACTGAAGCAGATGGAACTAGACTATTGGAAGATAATGGAGTATGTAACAATTTTGTAGAGCTGAGAAAAACATTATTTTAAATAACAAAAATATACAATGTACTCACTTTTTAAAACAGAACACACATTGTAGAAGAAAATACAACACTCATGTCACTTAAATTGTCAAATGAGAACACAGGCGTTCACATATCACCAGCAGAATATGGGTTAGAGCTTCTGAAGAGCAACACCACCAATAAAGAAAACAAACAGTGAAACCAGGCTCTATATCCATCCCGTGAACTAAACCCTGGCTGCGCCCTCTAGTCTCAGACCAGCTGTGCGTGGTTATAATGGCCTTGTGCCAAGTCTACCACCGAGACCCCACCGAGATCCCAGTACCTGCACACTGAAGTCACCAGAAAAGGCGGAAGTAGAGTTCTAATGTGGGCTTGGACCGGGGTAATATGATCCTGTGGCAGCAGTGGGTGAATATAAAGGAAGACGGGACACACAGGTCTCTCCTAACGCACACAAACACTGTTACGCACTGATAGCCTTATTTGAGCCATCTATCTACGAGATCACGACTACAGTCTGGCAGTAATCTCCGGTTATCCTGTTAGCTAGCTCGGTGTGGTAAGCAAATGGTAGTATAGGAGAGAGGCCCTGCACAGCCAAACGCATTCATTTACATATACATTCAGACGGACTGCACGGCCCCCCGCGTCTTGTGCTCCAGGAGCCGGGCCGCAGCATGAGGAAAGACGGAGAGCCGAAAGAAAGACAAGTAATACAGAAATAACGAAGCACAGGGTCGTGTACAAAAACGATCGATTGCTCCAGTAGAGTGGAGTGGAGAGGAGAGGAGAGGAGCGGAGACACCTGCAGGGCAGTAGAAGACGGAGGGGGTTCGTCTACAACAGCTGCAGCCGCTATCGAAGCTAACATGAAGGTACAAACTCCTTCAGTGTCCTCGGACTGTACAGACAACCCAGTCGACATTTAAACACGCACTTACTTCCTCAGCTGCTCCCTCATCGTATCCGACAACACGGCTTCTCCACGCAGACTCCTGTAATCCGAGAGGTCGGTGTTACTGCGAGGCTCTGTTTCCTCTCCGCTGGGAAAACGCATCAGATTTCCCTGCAATCTCCTCACGGGAGCTGCTCAGACAAGGCGGAGCTATTCCTTTACCCCTTCTCCCCCCACACACCCCACCACAGCAGAACAGCCCGCCTGCTGGAAAGAGCAAGGTCTTACTGCCCCGGTGGGGTGGGGGGCTCTCAAAGCCAGAGGGTCAGAGAGGACAGTCCAGTATCATGACGAACGGTCATTATTTATCAGATCGTACCTCAGACTCCTTTAAGATGTCGTTTGAAACATGTCATTTTCCTCAGTAGATGCATGTTTAGTTTATACAATTGATGTTCTCTAGGTTGCAAAAACGTGAACCATTGGCGGAACTATTTAGGCTGTAAAAAAGTATGTGTCCATTTGTAATACGTGAATACACCACAACACACTATGAACAGTGTTAAATGCTTTCTCTGGATTTAACCCATTCACCAAGAAGCAGTGTTCATCCAGTGACAGGAAGTGGTGTTTGCAGTACCTTGCTCAAGGGTACATCAGTGGTGCCACTAGCAGTCCTGTATATAGGTAACTCTTAAAATTCGACACTGAATGTAAAAAGCATGCATTCATAATAATTCTCATTTTTGCAAGGTTTATTTACTAACAGTGGATTAAATGAGTAACAGAGTGTAGGTTTTCGCAAATACACAAAATGTGGTTTATTTATGTCTGCTAATGGCATGAGTGTCATGTCTGGGCCACCTCGGTCACGCCCCAGCGGCCCCTGTCCCCTGAGTATTAAGTGTACACATGTTTTGTCCTGTCTTTGTGTTGTCATGTGTTGGTATGTCTGGACTCCATGCCGGGGCAACCCAGCGCTGCGTCCGAAATCGCATACTACTTGAGTAGGTACTACATTTGAATTTGAACGTACTGCTCTACCGTTAAAACAG
>JBBIGA010000083.1:25867787-25893409 GCA_037576975.1 Alestes dentex | reverse complement strand
CAACACAGCGGATGTAGTACGTCTGAATTCCATTCATACTACCCTCATTCATACTATGTAGAACGTACTGTTTTAACAGTAGAGCAGTACGTTCAAATTCAAATGTAGTACCTACTTAAGTAGTATGCGATTTCGGACGCAGCCCTAGTTTAGTGTAATAGTTTCAGTCTCATGATTGGTTGTTTGTGTCTAGCCCCACGGCGTGACGCAGCTTAAAAGCCAGCTGGTCCATAGAGAAGGCGTGTGGACACCGATCTCCTATTCTAGTTGTATCTGTGTGAGTTTTCATTACAGCTTGTGTGCGACAAAGGGAACAGGGACTTGTGCCTCGCCAGTCCAGCTCTACCTGCTTCCCGTCAGCCACGCTTCAAGTGGCAGCTGGACCGCGGACTGGAGTCTGGAGGGAATCTCCGCTAGGCTAAGGCTTCCCTGAGGCATGCACGGTAGACTGTGATAGTCTGCTTTCTCTCTGTGTCTCCCCTCTGTCTGAACAGGCTGAAGTCGGTGAGAAGCCTCTCACCTAAAACGAGTCAGCGGGAACCGGACCAACCTTACTAGCCACCATAGCAAGTGAGCCTAAAAGTATCTAGGGCAACTCGACCAGCTGCCAAGTGCACTCCCCCCCTCAAGCCTTAGTCCTACTGGGATTGGATGGACTTTTGTGTTCAGGACCTTGCACCTGTGTTGTGAAGGACTTGTTTCGTTTGGAGATCCTGAGCTCATTCTGCATCTAAGTTCATTAAAAGCTTGTTCTGAAGTCTATCCCACTGTTGCGTCCTCCATACCCGCACAACATGACAGATGACCGCACCTGCTACATGGACGCAGCAGGAGTCCCACTGCCCAGCGAAGAGGAGCAGCTCCAACAGCACATGGCGGAATATCAAACTTGCCTGGCAGGAGCAGCTCACCGCCACTGTTTCATAGCTGGTACAGGCTATGTGCAGTGTGCCCCCACCGGCACCTACACAAGTGACAGCCGTGTGCTCGAGAGCACCCAGACACACATCACTCCCAGAAAGGTAAGGGGGGGGGGGGGGATCCGGGTGAGTGTCGAAACTTTTTGTTACCTTGTGACCTGTATTTTGCTGAATTCCCAGACATGACAGCCACTCAAAAGATCTCCGTTATGATCCAGCGCTTGACTGGGAAAGCTCAGAATTGGGCTTCCACACTCTGGAGGGGGGGGGGGGGGGGCAGTCACGCAGGACTATGCGGAGTTCATGCAGCAGCCGTATTCGACCATCCCGACCAGGGGATGTTTTAGTAGATTCAATAGTTAATTAATAGTTCATGTGTTTTTTAGTAGTTCATCAAAAGCTTGTTTGTTCTGAAGTCTATCCCGCAGTTGTGTCTTCCATAACTGCACAACATGACAATGAGGACATTATGGACATTGTAATGATTTTTTAAACAATTTACTCTTGGCCTATAATTTAAGTAAGAGGTTAAGAACTTGTCAGTCAGTATAAAAGTAGCTGCATTTAACAAAAAAAGCACATTTTTCATATCCTATATTGGACCACTCATGAAAAAGGTTCTTTTAAAAACAATTTCCTCCGGGATAAATAAAGTTTTCTGATTCTGATTCTGATTTAAGCATATGTTAAATTAGTTAAATTAATGCAACTCATGCATTAATGCAAAAGTAATACGACTAAATGTATTTTAATTATCATATTTCAAAGCTAAGTGTAGATATGCTTTTTTTTAGAAGTGACTGTAGTTATTTATATGTGTCTGTATTTGGGGGGAGGGGTGTACACATACTTTTGGCCATTCACTATATGGCCAAAAGTATACAGACACATCCATTGCTAAAAGGGACATAAAATCTAGCACACAGCATTGTGGTCTCCATTGACAAACACCAGCAGTGCAATGGGCTTTACTAAAGATCTCACTTACTTTAAACTGTCATAAGATGTAGGCAAAGGTAAATTAGGTAAACAATCTAATTTAGTGACCTTGGTAATACTCACTTGATGTAGTAGGGAACATTGTTGGGAGAAACAGAGCGTTCAAAAGGACTTTGTACAGAGGCTGTAAGCAGAACAAAAACAATCATGTCACTCCTATTAAACATTCATAATATCTCTTTTCTGGGATGGTACTCTTGCAAACCACCTATTCAACTGCCCACTGCTTACTACATGGGATACACTGTATTGTGGCTGAAGTGGATGTCATATGACAATGATTTTGCATTCATAACATTATTCAGTAAAAAAGCCTTCACCTTGTAGAAACTTTTGAGAATGGGGTCCTAAGTCTCTGTGGGCCTCTGTAAGCTGAGTCAGATGTCCTTCAACAGAGATCTAATAAAAAACATCAGAGGTTTTAAAACAGGTGCAAGGAACAAACAGTAAAAATGATGGGTGTTAGGGCAAACTAAGAACCTTTGAAACAGGTCTAACAGCACAATTGTCCTATGATATGTCCTTGACTTTCAACATTTGCAACTTAGTTGACATTATTCTTAATTAAAATGATTATTTGAACCCCTCCTGTTCAGAGATACTTGCCATAATTGTTATACTAGAACTTGATACTATTATCTTGTGGTATGCTAGTGCAGCTGTATGCTTCATTCTCCAAAATATGGCAATACAGTGTGTACCTGCAGAAGTCTCCATCGTGTATTGAGGTCATCAATTCTGTTTAGGTTGTCTGTCGATAGCTGAATACCAGGAGATCGAAACTTAGAGGCCAGTTTATTCACATGAATTACACTGTCCTGGATGGGAGCTATCTCTTCTTGGAATGCCTAGTAGGTTAGAGAAAGTTGAGTTACTTCAAAGCACTGTCACAGGATTATTAGAACAGTTTAACTGTGTAACTGTGCAACAGTATTCTTTTAATTGGGCCTTAATATTTCCGGCGCTGGTGAGGTCGGCTGCCGTGTTGAACGCTCCAGCCCTACTTTCATTCTTTTGGATTATTTTTGTTATTTATTTTTCTCTCTGTCTGTATTTCATTTAGTCAACATGGCAACAACACCTATCAGATGCGACAGAGATACTCTTATATGTGTTTGTAAACCCGGATCCGACCTGGCTGAAGGAGACCCTGAGGGAGAACAAAGGATGCAACTCAAAGCGACGCCCCTGAGGGAAACAAGCCGGCATCAGGAACAGGCTGCAGGCTCACGCACATCATGCTCCCATGCCGAGCATCCTGCTAGCCAATGTTCAGTCCATCAAGAACAAGCTTGATGACCTCAGGGCTGGAGTTAAGTTCCAGAGAGACATTCGGTACCACGCGGTACAACTGGCAGAGTTTTTCTCAGTGCACCGGAGAAAAACTGGACAGAACAATGGAGTCAGAGAAGGCCAGAGGTGGTGGAATGTGTCTGATTTTAAACAACAGCTGGTGCGACCGTGCGAGCATCTCTCTCCTCACACGATCCTGCTCACCCAACCTGGAACTGCCCATTTTATCCTCCTTGGGAATTTACTGCAGTCATAGTCTATTTATATTCCGCCTAACGCGGACTCGGACATTGCCTCAAGTGAACTATACAAGGCTCTCACACAACTGGACTGAGGACAATAACGGACTATAAACAACCATCCTCTTCAATGGTGAGAGCTGACGCGTCACTGGCTGATGGGCTGAACACGTTTTATGCTCACTTCGATGCTGCAGCTAACAACGCACACGGAGAGCGCCAGTCAGGGGAATGCTCTCATCATTACAGAGCATACTGTGAGAAATGCCTTCAGGAGAGTGAACACCAGGAAAACAGAAGGTCCAGATGCCATCTCAGGATGGGTCCTGACAGCCTGCACTGACTAGCTAGCACCCGTGTTCACTGAAATCTTCAACCTGTCCCTGGCTCAGGCAGTGGTTCCCACATGCTTCAACCAGTCCATCATTATCCCTGTGCCTAAGAAACAACAGCCTGCTTTTCTGAATGATTACCCAGTAGCACTGACCTCAGCTGTGATGAAGTGCTTTGAGCAACTGGTCAGAGACTTCATCACATCTTCACTTCCTGTCACCATGGATCCACTACAGTTTGCATTCTGTACTAATCGTTCCACTGACGATGCCATCTCCCATCTGCTGCACACAACCTATGTCACCTGGACACAGGCAGGGGGGGATTTTGTTAGGATGCTGTTTGTGGACTACAGTTCAGCATTTAACACCATAATCCCCTCAAAGCTCTTCATTAAGTTTGAGGATCTGGGACTCAGTCCATCACTTTGTCAGTAGATCATCAACTTTCTCACAGACAGACCATAGTCAGTGGGGGTGGGAAAACATGTCTCTCCCTCTATTTCTCTCTGCTCTGTCTTCACAATTCAGAAATATTTTTGAATAAAACGAGATAAGAAAATTAGGAATTGCATTGACCTATGATTTGTAAGCTTGAAAGTTTCTTTGGGCACAACAAGATGGGTGGAGAAATGCAGCTCCAAAAAATATTTCAAATTGTACTTTATTCTTTCGAATGGCAACACACATCTCAGAATACTACACTATAATCTGAATCTGAAAAGTGTACTTTTTATCTTTTTGTACCATTAAAAAAGTTGATGAAGTGAAAGAGTGGCTAATGGGTTTTTTGGCATATGTACGAGTACATGTCACGTCTGTTCTTCCTCGACCACGCCCCCAGCGGCCTCCTTCTCCCGAGTTCTAGGTAGGGCCATGTATTGTCTCGTCTGTGTGTGTGTGTGTGCTTGCTGTGTGGGAGCCCGGTGCTGGGTACCCCGGTGATTGGGCTTAAAGAGCTGTGAGCTCATCAGCTGGGCTGCTAGGCACCCAGACTGAGAACTCACCTGTGTGGTGGTTGTGTATGAGTCAGCCTTGTTTAAGTTTGATTGGTTCTGTCTCGTGATTGGTTGTTCGTGTCGAGCCCTTCCGTGTGGAGCAGCTTCAGAGGCTAGCCGGTCCAGAAAGTTAGACATGATCATCCACTAAGACTCATGTGCAAGTTTATGTCAGCCTGTTCTGTGTTGGAGAGAGCAGTGGGGCAAGCCTTTCTACCAGCTATACTGAACTCTGGTTAGAGGCGCTTCGAGTGGCAGTTGGACCGTGAATCCAGCCAGGAGAAGAGTGTTCGGACTGGCAAACACACGCTCCCTGGACATCAAGATGTAATACTTAAGGCTCAGACACTCCGCACAAGCGGATGTGAAGGACTGCTGTGCTTTAATTTTCACAGAAACGTGGCTACATGATGGCATTTATGACTCGGCGGTGCAGCTAGCTGAATGCTCCCTGTTCTGCATGGATAGAGACTGTCTGAAAAGCGGAAAGAAGCGTGGTGAGTGCATTTACACAAACAAGTGGTGCACAAACGTCACGGTAGTAAAGTTTGGGATGCTGCCTTCAGATCTGGAGACAAGTGGGCCTGCAGAATTGCAGGCATGAACCTGGACAAGGCAGTCAAGAAGGAAAAGTATGCATATGCTCAAAAAATCCAAGGGCACTTTCAGAACACTGGTGATACTCGGAGCATGTGGAGAGGCATCCAAGTCATCACAGACTACAAACCACCACCTCCTCTCTGTGATGCTTCTCTTCCCAAAGTGTTGAATTATTTCTGTACGCGATTCGATACACTCAACAAGGAACCTGCGAGGAAATCCCCTACTCTCCCAGATGCACAAGTTATCTGCCTGACCACAGCTGCAGTGAGGAGGACTCTGGCCAAAGTTAACCCACGCAAAGCTCCTGGTCCTGACAACATACCTGGGCGGGTGCTTAGGGAGTGTGCAGACCAGCTGGCCAATGTCCTCACTGATGTGTTTAACACCTCTCTGAGACAAGCTGTTGTTCCTTCATGTTTCAAGGCTACCACAATCACCCCTGTTCCCAAGAAATCATCCGTGACCTGCCTGAATGACTACTGTCCTGTAGCTCTCATACCTGTCATGATGAAGTGTTTTGAGAGGTTAGTCATGAACCACATTAAAGCTGCCCTTCCCAGCTCACTGGATCCCCTCCCAGCTCACTGGTTTGCTTTTCACCCCAACCAGTCCACAGACGATGCCATATCCACGGCACTACACCTGTCACTCAACCACCTGGACAAGAGAAACACTCATGCTAGGATGCTGTTCACTGACTTCAGTTCAGCATTCAACACCACCATCCCACAGAGACTTTCCACCAAGCTGAGCAGTCCAGCTCCAATCAAATCATCAAATTTGCAGATGACATGACGGTGGTGGGTCTCATAAGTAACAACGACATTTCAACTTACACAGTGGAGGTGACAAGACTGGCTACCTGTTGTAAGGACAATAATCTCTCTCTCAATGTCGACAAGACAAAGGAGATGATAATTGACTTCAGGAAATCCAGCCCTGCTTACCCACCTCTCACCATCGATGGCACTGCTGTAGAGAAGGTCAACAACACCATGTTCCTGAGCATCCATAGACCTCTCTTGGACCCTCAACTCCACCTCCATGGCTCAAAGGGACCGGCAGCGCCTGCACTTTCTATGGAGACTGAAGAGAGTGAGCCTCCCCCCACCAATCCTCACCACATTCTATAGGATCACCATCGAAAGTCTCCTCTCCTGTTGCATCACTGTCTGGTACAGGAACTGTGCCATCTCAGACTGTAACACACGGCAGCGGATAGTGAGAGCAGCTGAGAAGGTTATCGGTGTGCCCCTGCACCCCCTGAGGGACATTTTCCAAACCTGCTGCTTTAACAGAGCCAGTAACATTGTGAAGGACTGTTCCCACCCACTACATGGACCCTTCTCCCTTCTACCGTCTGGCAAACGGTATCAAAGCTTCCGTTCTGATTCTGCATGGCTGTGCAACAGCTTCATACCACAGGCCATCAGGGCCCTGAACGCATACAAACACACATAAATGCATGTAAATGTCTAGTTCCTGGTTGACCAGTACATTTCAGCAACCTCACTTTGTGCTATCAACTACCTCACTTTATGCTATTAACTACCTCACTTTATGTTATTCAGACTGCTTAAAATGTCTACTTGTTTTTATACTGTGCTACACTCATTCTATACTCAAGCAGGACCCACACTCTGCTGTAACCCTGTTTACTGCCAGTACAGGCACCCTAACAACCAGTCACTGTTATAATTCTACACTTCTTCATTGTGGTTTTTCTGTGCTGCTAACTGCAAAAAGAATAAGAAAATGATTCCAGTGCAACATGTTCTCATGTGCAGTAACGTGTATCCTGTATATAGTGCAATATTTTAATTTAGTTTCACACTCACATTACTGTTACACAGCTACATTGTCCCTGGAACTCTGTTTAATGCTGCTAACTGCCGCCTGTGCAGTAATCAGACATACAGTGCAATACTCATCTCTCCAGAAGGTTTACGTAATGTCCACATTTGCTGTCTATTTATTGTCTGTCTGTTGTCCTCTGTTTGTTCTAACCTGCACTCTCTTGAATGTTGTATGTTGCTATATGTTGCACCGTGGTCCATGGAGAAATGTTGTCTCATCTCACTTTGTACGTGTACACAGCTGCTGATGACAATAAAGGAACCCTGAGCCTTGAACCTTGGCTCGCACAGCAGACTGTGACTGTCTGCTCTCCCTCTCCCTTCTCCCCCTCTCTCTGTGTCTCCCCTTTGTCCCTATAGGCATGAAGAGAGCTGCCACGCACTGTACATTGTCCCTAAACTACTGGCCAGCATAGAGCGTGCAGCTAAATGCATCAAGAGCGACTCGGAGCTTCGACTGAGTGCGAACCTTAATTCCCCCTGCCTCACCGAGAGTGGAAAGACTTCAGTGAACTAGTTTGTTTGAAGCTCGTGGTGATGAGCCTTGCCTTAGTTTCTCATTAAAGACTTGTTTGTAGTGAAGTTTCTCTCCACAGCTGTGCCTGCCTTACCTGCAGGACATGACAGTACCAATCTGCCCTAAATCTAACAGTCTCTGTGCATTACATTGTGCTCAACATAGTTGCATTCATGGTCCCAACATGCTATTTCATTCCATCCCCCATCCCACTTAATATATTTTTGTGATGCAAAACACTGACCTTTACTACGCTTATTTGTTTGCTCAGATCATCAATGAGCAAGTCTCCAACTGGGTCCCAGGAGTCCTTTACCATCTCAGCTTGCTGGAGCTTAAAATCTAACTGATCCTCCGCATCTTGAAGTTCCATCAGTCTCTCCAAAGCCAATTCCAGCTGTTGCTGCCAGTCAGTTGCAGCTGTGTGCAGTTCCTTCCATTGTGTGGTTACATCCTCAGCCTCCTTGCGCAATATGCGCTCAACATTTTGAACTCTCTCCTCTTAGCGAACATGTGGGGAATACATAAAAGTAAAAACAATTAGCTGGTATGGACTGGTTAATACAGTATAACAGTAATCTTTTAAGCATGTTTTTTCAGTAATATATATGAAGCACTGCAAGTATACATACACAGTATATTAAAGCAATCAGGCATATGATGAAATTCACAATGTTATATGATAACATACACAAGCTGTCAATAAAGAATTGAAGTGATTATTAAAAATAATTGCAACAAACAATTCATCTGCCAGGAAATGTAGTTTGTTTAGAGTATGTTATTGTTGCCAACCATTCATAGACTACTGAAAGAGGAGAAAAATATTCAGATACCCATCATTGTTTACTGTAGTCATTTCACAAATGTTTTGTCATGTAACTATCACACTATTCAATTGATTAATGCAAAAAATGCTTTATATTTAGTTTTTGCTCAACTAATGACCACTGTGACAGCACTAGCACTCTAGATCTCTTTTTCTGCATTGGGAGTGAATCTCAAATGGCTTCCTACTCCCTGCATAGTGCACTACATGAAAACTGGTTCAAGCACCCAAAAAATGCCCAACAAAGATCAATGTATTTAGCCACTTGGGTACAATTCCTTGAACTGTCACTTTCATAAAAGTAATATTATAAAAGCTATTTGAAACTTATATGTTAGCTTATACTATAAATACCACTGAGCTAATTGTGATTATTTAAGTGATTGCAGTGAGCTAGAAGAGATTTAGTGTACAGTCATGTTGTGACATAAAAAGGAGAATGTGAATGGGTTGTCATTTGTCAATGACTAACTTGGTGCTAGGACACATTTAGTGCCAGGTAACATTTTTTTACTTGTTAGCTAAGTAAAGAGACCTTTCTGACATATGTGAACACACCATAGCACGCAATGTGAACAGCATGAAATTTTCCCTCTGCATTTAACCCATTTACCAAGTGAAGCAGCAGACAGCCAGGGCAACAGCATGTTGGGACAGTACCTTGCTCAAGGGTACCTCAGAGGTGCCTTGGGTCTTGGGATATGAACCCACAACTTTCTGATCGCAGGGTGAACAGCCCAACCACTAGGCCACCTGCTGCCCCAGTAGTTCTGTAGTGTGAGTGTGTATGTGCACGCAACAGTGCAGCTTATCATTTTATGTTGGCTATTAGAGTATTACCTAGTACTAATAGCTATTAAGCAGGGCAGCATGTCCGGCTTTGACTTTTACTTTACTAGTGGTCTTTACTATGATGCACCAACCAAGTAATACCTGCTCACTGAGGGTCCTGTAGGGTTCAAATCACAAAAGAACAGATTAAAGGGTGCTAAGAAATTTACGGCATTTAGCAGATGCTTTTTTATCCAAAGCAACTTCCATTCCCTAACTACAGGGGACAGTCTCCCTGAAGCAATCTGGGGTTAAGGGAATCTGGGGTGCTCAGGAACCCAGTGCTGAGGGTAGGATTCAAACCTATAACCTCTTACCCACTAGGCCACCACCACCCCACCGCACCTCAGTTATTCCATGGGTCTGTCCCTGGAGCAAATGAGGCAGAGAAGCGTTGGAAACTACATTTTGTAAGCTGATAAAATGAACAAGACACAAGGTAGGTTGACCTAAAGGATAAAAGGGGCATTTGGCTGACGCTCTTATCCAGAGCGACTCACAATCATTAGATTCTGGGACAGACCCCAGGAGCAACTGAGGGTTAAGTGTCTTGTTCAAGGACACAATGGTAGGAAGTGGGGTTTGAACCTGCAACTTTTGTGGTCATCTGGTTTAGAGGCAAGGGTTTTACCCAAAATGCTACCACCACCCTTGGCTACTACTTAGTAAAGTGCCTGTGAGTTTTCCAAACATTCAGTTTTGCACAGTGAGGGCTGAATTCTTGTTTGTTCTAATTCTTAATGTAGAGCTAACAATGCGTTTCTCACCTCTGACCTTACCAATTGCAGCAGCTCTGCTGTATACTGTGCACGCGCGCACACACACACACGCGCACACACACACACACACACACACACACACACACGACACTCACACAAACACAGACAAACACAGACAAACACACAGCCACACAACAATGTCAGTGTCACTGCTGTAACACCTGCTTACTGGTAGTTCTGTGGAAGTCCTGCCCATTGATGAGCATTGTAAATGATCAACATGAAATTTCAGGGGGCACTTCTTGCTCCCTATGCAAAATAAGTATTAATATTTATACAAGCATTAGTACTGACTAAAAGTATGTTCACCTCACATTCATTCCAGTCCATGAGTGCACGGCAAAAATAACAAACCTCATTTCAATGTTCCTTTATGGTGACAGTATGGCGTGGCAAAAATCTGCTCCTAGTATTGTGGTAAAAATAGCTGTCTGTCATATGGCAAACCAGAACTTGATTCCTAGATTCCTTGCAAAACAAAAAAGCCATACCTCTTTGACCAAGCCTCTGTTTAGCTTCTTCGCTGAGCATCTCAGTCAGAAAACTCTTCACATTCTCAAGCGCTGCATTGATTGATGGCTCTTTTGAACTCAGTTCCCTCCTAAAGGCCTATGACACAAAATGCTAAGCTGTAGATACCAGAATACTTAAAACAACAACTTCAAAATGCAGTGTCCCTTTCACAGTGCCACACTGATAATACACATAGTGATGGCATGTAGAAACAAAAACCTCAACTGTCAGTGGGCATCAACACAAGAGAATTCTATCAAATACATATCAACGCTGTCAGAGCAGGACCTTGTTTATCATTTTTTAACAAATATTTGGAAAATGTTTGTCTAGACATTTCCAAATATTTGGAAAATGTTTGTCACAGCTTGTGCTGTGACAGAATTTGGGCAAACAGAAACAACACAGAATGAGTTAGAAAAACATCGGATTACAATAAATTACATTACATTATTTTTTTCTGCCTCCTGTAAAATAATTTTTTGGAAATCCAAGGTTTTGTTCCAACAGGAATAATTTATATACACGTCCAAAAGATCTTTGGGAAATCCAGTGTTTGTATTTTTACTATTACACTATTATATTGTAATCACATATGCCTTGATGTATTTGAATAACTTGTTGCAAAACAAATGTCTTGTTACAAGTTTAATGTATTTATTTTGATTTGTATTTATTCTAAGATGACTGGCAAAACACACTGCCAAGATAAATCACTTTGAGCTGTTTTTCATGAGGACTGAAAACTGTAAAATGTATTTTATTTAGTTGTCAAAAACATTATTGCTAGGTAACCCCTCCACTCCACAATGCAGAATTACACCTGTAGAACTTCTACAGGAATATTGCAATTATCAGAAAAGGCTTAAAAATGTAATGAGTATGTGATTAACCTTATGTGTGATCAACTGCTGATGCACAGTTGGTACATCACCCCCTACTGGCTTCTGTTGGTCCAGCTCCTCCTTCTTAAGCTGTAGCCAGTGGAGCAGCTCCTGTAAGGACATGTGAAAGTGCTTCCACTGCTCCATGCCGTCATCCAAGTGAGACCTGACAATGAGGATAGTAAAAGCCTATGAAATCCTGTGATGATGTTTGCTTTCTACATTCATGTTTGAAGTAAGAGTCAACCTGTCCTTGCACAATTCCACCAGCTCATTATTTTTTGTATTTGAAACCTTATGGCCACAAATAATAACTTATGACCACTGTCATAGAAACATAATTCGGTTTAAATCCAGCAAGACAACTGGACCATGAAGTTCAGATGCTTTAATCATATAAATGAGTTTTTTGGACACAAAGTATGTGTTTCAATGAGAGTTAATTATGTTTTGGTGCTAAAAGAATTTTTAATGCATTGTGACATTTAGATTATATTTAGAAATAATAGTTTAGGATATAAAGGTTTAAGGCTATAAAGGACACTGGAATGATGACTACTGGTTAGTTAGACAAGTCTTCGGTACCTTAACGGAACATTTGCTGAGATCTGAAATTCATTTGTCCTCTGCTCAAATCATGAATTATATGACGTGTAGTGTAAACAGTTTGAGACTGCATAACATTTATGACACTGCAGTCTAAAAGCCTTAAAGAGTCTTAGAGACAAATTTTTGAAGGAGAGCTAAACAAGGTATGTATAAAATAAGCATAACATACATGCAACTCTGTGATGTTTTAGGTACATTAGACAATGTAAAGATTACCTCATACTAATGACTTTTTTACGCAGGTCATGCCACCGCTGTCCCATGCTGTCGAGCTGTCTTTGAAGCAGTATCGCATTGTCTGACCCTTCCAGTGATGCCACTATACGCTGTCCATTTTCATCTAGCGAATGGTACATATCTGTGTGGCCATCAATCTCCATCTGGAGATCCTATAGAGATGATCAAGAGTCTTTTCAGTAAACAATTTATTTTCTGTGCTATTTTCAAATGTTACCTATAAAATTACATTTTTAAGTCATCAGTCTAGCATTAGTATAGCGAAGTCAATACAGTATTCAGTATTAATCAATAGTTGACCGCAGCTGACCCCATTATAAGGGGAAAATTCCATGATGAGTGGACCTCCACAAATACTACAAGGTTACTAAACACTTTCACACTAAGGTCTGTTACAAGTCCTGATTGTTTTTATTTCTCCTGTAAAGTTGTCATTTTGTCATTTAGGAGGTACAAGGTTTTGTTCTCTCACACAAACACACACACACACACACACACACACACACACACACACACACACACACACACACACACACAATAGCAGCTTATAAATTTAATGCAGTACAAACACACAATGTAATTATGTTTTGAGCTAGCCATGAGACTTCTCTTTGAGACTTCCTCAAAGAGACTAATGGAGATGGGTATGCAAAAAAATGGACAATAAGTCACATGTATATATGTACTATATGTTATTGCATGAAATTAATCTATTAACATAAAGAAGTACAAGAAGAGAACAATAAAGTCCAGACCTTAATGTGATATGTCTTCCTGTGTAACATTTCCATAGAATAAGAGACATCAGATGGAAGCAGTAGTGCAGTGGTGCCTTTATTTCCCTGTCATGCGGACGTGTGTAAGAGAGGTTAAATGAAAAAAGTATAGAAGGGAGACAGACAAAGTGGAAGACCGCGAGCAAAGTGAGAGACCGTATTCTACTGCCATGTGTCACCAGTCCTCAGAATGCCTGTAGAGGCAGGCACACTGAAGCTGTTGTTCACAGAGAGTGTGGGCACCGCAGCTTTGGAAAGGGTCAGTGCTAGTTTCAGAAAGAACAGAAGCTTCTCTTTACATCCCACAAGTTTGTCTGCCTATTCATATTTAACTGTTTCTATGTGCTGTTGCCAAGTGCACATATCTGTCATTCCAGTTAGTGCACGATGACCCAGACAAAGGACTCTTTTTTGTATCCCTCATACTAACAGACAGAGGTGGGCAGTAGCTAGTTACATTTGCTCATTTCTGTATTGCGAGAAGGGACAAGGACCCTAAATACTGACTTGGGCTTTACACGAAATTGTCATGGAGAAATGAGAAAGCAGTGAACTGTGACAGTTGCAAGGGTTAGAGAAGGTTCCTGCTTGAGCAATGGCTTTGGAAACAGAGAAGTAGAGATTTGGGGATGAGCACAAGGTGGATGTGTTTTAGTATGAAGGGTATGGGCAAGTGCTTTGGCCCACACAGACATCTGGATGAAACCCACAAATAAACGTTTGATAAATTGTAGCTTTCTGAGTATTTTTAAATGATACATCTTTTAATATAATACTTATATATTTTGTAGAGGAAAACTATTTTCACATCACTAACATTTCCTTCGTTGTGTTTAATTTCATTATGTGGCTCTAGGCACACCATCTGTACTGCTTTTCTGTCTCTCACACTTCTAACTGCTTCAGCATCTTGTTTTAGAGCCAAACTGAGTCAAACGGAGAAGACCAATATGCTTTATTCCTATGCATGGATGTACTTAATAGTTCCCCCGCAGTCCTATTGATCATAGGGTCCTAACCTTTTGCCCTGGAGCCCCCATTTCTCTAAGGAGATTTTAATGTTTTCCCTACCCCCAATGTACCTGCATTAACTAATCAGTTATTAAAGGCCTTTTCTGGGTTGAAGTGAGTTTGTTCTGTTGTGCTTTTACTTCTTCAAATATGATTTTAAATTTATTAATTTGTGTCTATTGTTCTTTCTCTATTAAAGATTTCAACATTAAACCCTAATGTCAACAAAATCTGCTTCACAAGAGGTGTGCCACAAAAAAAAAAAGTTTTTGGGCATGGTTTGGGCTGACATTTCACATATGACATTGGGCTCGGGTTGGGTTTGTTTTCTAATGACTTCTTATACGGTAGGTTTTGTGCTTTTTCACACATCCTCTTTTTCACACTCACACGTGCACAGTCTCTGTCATGCTCTCTATTTTCTCTCTCTTGAAACATTAGCTTTGTTTGGAACAGCTCTGGAATTCACGGTGTGGGTGAATGTATGAGATGGGAGTGCTGGGTTGCTGAAAAGGTCACAGTGGACCTTTCTCCATGTTTGTTTATTTCGCCCAAAATGTTATAAGAATTTCTGAGAGAAGAAGCAGTGAGATCAATTTTAGTGCAGGTACCATCAGCAGTTCCACAAGCAAATCCAAAAACATTTTAAGTGAATTACAGATGGATAAAAGGCCAGCATATCCAGCAAGACATTACTCAGCTCAAGCACTTGGTAACTAAATAAAGCTGTAAAACTGTGTCTGTGATGACCCATCTCAGTTTGTGTGTGCAAGCAGGGTCAAGTTTGAGTCAGGCTCCGAATTCTGAATGAAATTGCCAAGGATGTTTAAAAAAGTTAATTTCAGCTACTTCTTTCAAATGTTTTGTAATGCTTCAGTGATAAATTTGCTTCCAGACAGCCAGGAGTAGCATAACATTTGTCAACATCCTTTATGTCAATGTAAAAAAATAGCTACTGTTTTTTAATAAAGTGGGATTTACAATAAGTTCTGTTGTGAGGCAGTACAAGCAGTACTCAAATACATCTGGTACTTCTGTCTACATTTTTGTCCACATGCTAATACTCATAAACCACATGAAAAAGGTAAAGCAACGCAAAGTGCACATAGACTTATATTACAAACAATAAAATCCTAGAAACTCCTAAAAAATAGAAGAATATATTAATAATAAAATGTAAGCACTTAAGCAAAAAATGTCAATGGTGTACATGGTGGTCATTTACTTCTTGAACTAAGCAAAAAGTAAAATATCTAGATGGGATAAACTTTCAAGGAACTAAATCGTATTTTTTCTTATTCCAAGAAACATTGCGAAGAAAAATATGAAGAGTTGGCAAATTCATGATGTACTTACTTGCCATTGCTCTAGTAAGTGGCGTACTGCAGCTGGGTTTTCCAGAAGCCGCTCCTTGTGTGTAGCATCTTGCAAGACATTTGCTGTAGTTTCTGCTTCAGTTAACCAGTTCATGAACTTTTCCAGGTCTATGTAAAAGTGTTGAAGTTGCCGCTGTCTGTCCTCCTCAGTGTCCCCCACACTGCAAAAGGCAATATCACATAATGTCCCATGCATCTCAAACCTGCATTGTTTGAACAAATAGCAAACTAATAATCAGTCATAACCAATTTGTAAAAAGACAGACAGAAGGAAGCAGGGGAAAAGGTAAATGTTGAGATGAGTCTAAAACAATGATCTTTGTCTTTATTGTATGTTGGGTTGATCTTACACCAAAAGACTGATATCTGACTATTAAGAGGGATAAATATTTAAACTATTATTACCATTCCTAGCCATTTGTCTTGAAAAAATATTTTGTATTGAAAATATTAATATTTTCATTAATTGACAAGCCACTTCATTCTGCCTATCTATAGTCATTATCAATTTCTTCAGTTTCATTGAGCTTAAAGGTGCACTTTGTAGTTCGTAATTGCTGTAGTCCATCACTACTTAGCCTCATTTGTGTGTGTAATATGTGTGAGCCTGTAATGCACAGAGTGGAGTATTCTTACCCCCGTCTGAATGTGACTCGACAATTTGTTAACACTATAAAAATAACAAATATAATAATTTTCATTTTTAGGCAATAAACTCACTGTTTTTTGACGTTGGCCCAAGCAAGGTTCATGCTTTCAGTCATCTGCTTAATCTTGCTTGTGTCATCATTTGCATAAAGGGTCAGAAGTTTGTTTGCTAGTTCATTGGTCACATCCATTTGGGCTTGCCACTGCTGTATGTTATTAGCAAGTTTCTGTAAATTGAAGAAATCATCATTAAATGACAATCAAAACTGCTGTATTTGCACTAAGTGATTGCTCTTCTGCATTCTTTCAAAAAATTTCTCTATGACATTAAATTAGTGTTTAATAGACTCAATAGTTAAAGACCCATATCTTTCATTTTATCATAGTTTATTTTTCCCACAAGCCACATTTATGATGTTTGTCTCACAAGACGAAGAAGACAAGACTTACCTTGCCAAACAGTTTAGTAGTTTAGAAACTACAGCCCACTGTAGCGTGGCGGATGAACCCGAGAAAGTTGGAAGAGCATGCATTTTGTTCTGAGAATGCTCTACTAAAGAGTTAAGATTCCCACCGGGAACCTGCGTTCTCAAACACACACACAGAGGATATAAAGGTGATAGAGAAACTGGAGTACTCACGGTACCAGTTGGCTGGAGATTGACTTGGGCTGGTACAAAACTCAATGACTGAGCACTGGTTGCTACCTGCTTCCTGTTTATATACTCCGTGACATGCGTCACTTCTGGGACCCCTTACATGTCACGTGACTGGTGTGCATGACAGTACCCCCCTCCAAGACTGTCACCAGATGGACCCGGCTGAGAGGATACCCGATGACAGTAGTCCTGGATGAGAGTAGGGTCCAAGATGAACTGACCGGGGACCCAAGATTGTTCCGTTGGACCGTAGCCTTCCCAGTCGACTAGGTACCGAGTCAAGGATCTGCCGGACGGTGTTGGCAGGACCACTGTCAATGATTCAAGGTGGAGGAGAAGCATGAATCGGGGGAACCAGTGGAGAACTGAAGATGGGCTTGAGTTGAGACATGTGGAAAACTGTGTAGACCCATAGTTAGGCAGGCAGCTGGAGCTGGAAGTTAACAGGTTTGATCCGGTGGGTGATTTTGTGGGGTCCGATGAACCGGGGGGGTTGCGGGTTGATCACCAACATGGGACAATCATCCTTGTGGGTGCTGGTGCTGCCCTGGCTCTGGCAGCAAGCCTGCACCGCCGGCACCTGCGGACCAAGTGTTCGGCCAATGGTACATCAACTCCTGGTGTTCAAATATCAGACATTGGAAACCGTTGCATACCCCAAATGCACTGAGCCCAGTGGCAGATGAGGTGAGGAGGTTGTGTGAGAGCTCAGCCCAGATGAGGTAGCGGGCCCAGGAATGCTGACTATCGGCAATGAAACATCTCGGGAAGCACTCCAGTTGTTGGTTGGCCCGCTCTGTGTGACCATTACTCTGGGCGTGGTAATCTGATGAGAGACTGCAGGAGGAGTCATTCAGATGGCAGAAGGCCTTCCAGAACTTGTATGTGAACTGGGGCCCTCTGTCAGAGATGATGTCCTTGGGGACTACGTGCTCTAACACTAGTTCTGTGGTGGTTTTGGCAGTGGGGAGTCCGGCAAGAGCCACCAGGTGCACGGCCTTGGAGAAGCAGTCCACAGTGGTTAGGATGGTATCCTTGCCTTCTGAATCCAGCAGGCTGGTGACAAAGTCCAGCACAATGTGTGACCAGGGATGGTGTGGAACAGGAAGAGGCTGGAAATCACCGGGAGAGGCTTAATTGTGAAATTCTTCCTCTGCATTTAACCCATTCACCAAGTGAAGCAGGGGGCAGCCAGGAACACGGCGCCCGGGGAGTGTGTGGGGACGGTACCTTGCTCAGGGTACCTCAGAGGTGCCTAGCAGTCTTGGGAATCGAACCCGCAGGGCGAGTTCCCTAACCACTAGGCCACCAGCTGACGCCATTCCTCCAGAGCCCACTTTATGGCCAACAGCTCGCGGTCTCCTATCCCGTATCACTGCTGAGTGATGATTTGATGAGGGCAGTAAGAGGCACTGCAGCCGAACTGAAGCCCTGAATAAAGAGACGATAGAAATTAGCAGACCCCAGAAAGTGCTGTAGCTGCTTAAGAGTCTTGGGTGGGGGCCAATTACGCACAGCGTCCAGCTTCTGGGGATCTATGGTCACACACTGGGAGGAAACCAAGAAATGTGGTGGAGCGCTGGTGTAAAGCGCATTTTTCCAGCAGGACAGCTAATGGGCTGGCAACCACTTGAGTACTGCCCTGACATGCTGGGTGTGTTTTTCAGGGGTCTTCGAGTAGATGAGGATGTCTTCCAAATATGCGAGGCACCAGCGACCCAGCATGTCACAAAGAACATCATTGATAAAAATTGCTTAAAGGCTGCTGGACTGTTGCATAAACCAAATGGCATGACCAGGGTCTCGTAGTCGCTGGTGGGAGTTATGAAGGCTGTCTTTCACTCATCGGCCTCCATGACATGAACAAGATTGTAGGTGCTCCTGAGGTCCAGTTTTGTGAACATGGAAGCACCAGAGAGGGCGTCCAGGGCGGTGTTGGTAAGTAGGAGTGGATAACACTTCTTGGTGGTTATTTTGTTGAGCCCCCAATATTCTACACAAGGGTGGAGACCCCTGTCTTTCTACTTCACAAAGAAGAACCCCATGGCCATGGGGGAGGATGAAGGCCGGATGTTCCCATGGCGAAGCGTCTCGGCAATGTAGTCCTCCATGGCCTTGTGCTTCCCCGCAGAGAGGGAGAACAGACGGCCATGGGCCGATACTGTGCCGGGCTGGAGGTCGATGGCTAGATTGTAGGGCTGGTGAGGAGGGAGCTGGATGGCCCTACGTTTACTGAACACCTCCATGAGGTCATGATACGAGACAGGAATGGTCTCCATGTCGACGCTGGGGGCCTCGGACTCCCCTAAGCACGTCCAAGCTGTTGCCTAGAGGCAGAGCTCCTGACAGGTCCGGCCCCATTGGAGGATTTTCTGCTGGGTCCAAGAGATGAGAGGGTTGTGATGGAGAAAAAAATGGGTGTACTAAGATGATGGGTGGAGAGGTGAGGTGTGTGATGGAAATGTCAAGGGGTTGGGTCTGGCGAGTGATTGGGGCTGGATTGTAGGGACCAACTGTCCACGGCAGTGATGTTAAACAGCTGGGATAAGACCTCACAATCCACACCCAGCTGGGCACCATATGCATGGTCAATGAAATTACCAGCTGCCCCTGAGTCAAGGTGGTGGCAATGACCCGTTTGTGGCCCAACCAAATGTGAACCTCAGTAGTGAGACGGGAAATGGCCAGCAGTAAGGAGGTGGTAGTAGTGGGACCAGGTGAGTTCCTCCCCTATTCACCTGGTCTGGCCATTTTCCGGACGGAGAGGGCAGACGGCACGATGGTGGTTGGAGGAGGCGTTCAGACAGCGGTCTGCACTGCCAGGGTGCGAAACTCCGCAGTGTAATGACTCACCAAATGGTCCCCCTGCCCCAGATGGTACAGATGGGAGTTTACCTCCACCTAGCTGTCAGGATGCTGGAAGGTGGCCCTGAGCTGATGGGTGAATTCAGGATAGGAATATCTGGCATCAGTGTCCGCTGTAGCCCACTCAGCTGCCTGCGCGGTGAGGCGGGAGATGAGAAGTGCGATGCGACTCCTGTCGGATGGATAACGCTCTGGTTGGAACTCAAAGAGAAGGGAGAGGTTGGTTAGAAAAACATTGCACTTCCCATCTCCACCGTTCCATTTTTCTGGGACTGAGAGCTTAGGTAGAGAGCGGAAAGTTGAGGGGGTTTGGACTGCCACCTGGGATGCTGGTCTCTTGGCCGCAAGCTCAAGATGCGCCTGCTCCAGAGATGCAAGCTGATGACGTAAGCCTGCGACCTCCTGTTTCAGGTTAGCAATCTCGGCTGCCTGACGATTAACCGTGTCAACTAGCACAGCAAAGTTCACTGGGTTCACTGTAGAAGGCTCAGTCATTCTGTCATGAGATGAGGAAGACAAGACTTACTTGGCCAAACAATTAGCCCAGTGTAGCGTGGCGGATGAACCCAATCACGGACAAACACGAGAGAGTTGGTAGACCACATGCTTTGTTCTGAGAACGCTCTACACACACACACACACACACACACACACACACACACACACACAGAGGATATAAGGGTGATAGCGAAACCGGAGTACTCACAGTACCAGTTGGCTGGAGATTGAGTTGGGCTGGCATGAGACCCAGTGACTGAGCACTGGTTGCTACCTGCTTCCTGTTATATACCCCGTGACACACAAGGGGTCCCAGTGTGTGTGACAGTTTGCATGGTTGCATGTAAGCCATAAAACTTTTTCTAACTCAATCTTATATGAATAGCCTATTTTTGTTACTTTACTTTTAAGACTGATATAAGCAAAAAAAAACTAGTTGCAGGAGGAAAAAAGTAGCAAACAACAAATGAAGCACCTCAAAGTATATTAGAATCAGCTTTGCTTAGTAATGAAGTGCTGGTAAAGTTATTAAAATAGGATGGTGTAAAAATATGGAAATGTCTTAAATGATAAATTACAAATAAATTATATAATCAAATTAAAATAAAAAAAAAGTAATGCAACAAAAATGCAATTTTAATTTAGCTAAACTTACTAAATAAGGTAGCCCACAAATGATATTTTTATGATAGTTTACCAAAAGTTGCATCTTGTTCAGTTTTGATAGCATCCACTTTCAGTTTTTCAATTTCAGTCTAAGTCATTAGAATCTTTTAAATTAGAATTTTTTTAATTGTCTTGAATTTTTATTAATTCATCTAAAGTGAGACATGTAAATGCACTGAGCAGTCTTAAAAACACTGGTCTGGTATCACTGTATTTGTGAGGTCCTTCCATTTAATCCAGTAATACTGTACTCCTCCAGTGAACAAAAGGCAGTATTTTTTTTTCCAAAAACTCCAGTCATTCATAGCTGTACCTTTAAATCATCAGGATTTTGAGATACTCCCTTCCAGCCTTCTAGTTTTTCACTGGCTTGCTTTATGAGAGGTTCCACCCTTTTTCTGGCTTCCAGCCAATCACTGGAGTCTTGAAACATGTTCTGAAGTTGAAGAACCCTGTCCATCAACTTGGTGTGTGAGTCTTCCCAGTGAGCTTGTAACGTGTCAACTTAAAGAACAGGGAACAGTAATTGATGACAAACTGATCACCCAATTATTCAGCCACAAAATGATATTTAAAATGTTTAGCCTGATGATCATTTTAAATAAGCTTTATGTTCATATTTGTATTGCACTGCTGAGATTAAAGATATCAGAGGTCATTAATCTTCAGTGAGAGCACCACAAGAAATAATATGAATATCTTAGAAATGTCTGCATTAGTTTTCTTATCTTGTTACAAACTGTTATTGAGAACTTACATTTCTAAGACAGTGCCCTAGATTCAGTCAAATTATTACTAGTACAAGTAGAGACTGCTAACCAATCTGAGCCCAACAGGCAAGACAAAATATTGCGTTTTGGGCATGGCTCCAGGCAATGGCACATGTGCAGCATTGTGCTGGCTCAGGTTTGTTTTCTAATGAGTGCACTCACATGCATGCGTAGTCAAGTTTGTGTATTCAATTTGGCAGTACCAACTGGGCCAGGTCAAGTTGGGGCTTCCATTATGTGGCAGTACAGATCTCTAAATATGAGGTATAATCAAGCATAACTGCCAATACAGGAAGAGATTCACATTAAGTTTTAAATGTAGACCATGGCTGGTAACAAAACCATAAAGTCAAACAGAGCTTACTTTGATCTGTTATGGTGGCACGTGTCTGTGTATTGTTGGTTTTGTTCTTAAGATTCTGTGCTGCAGTGATTTGTTTATTCAGCTGAGGGCATCGCTGCTCCATTTCTTGCAATGATGTCTACAATATAAAAAACATAATTGTTTATGGAGTATGTAGTTCACATACTGTCAGTTATATTGTATTAACAGAAAAGAGTGATGACATCATAATTCATAAGATGTAACATGCAAAGTCTCTCTGAGACACTGGGAGCTGATGTTTGCTAAATGTCCTGTTTACTAACTTTGTTACACGTTAACTATCATACACAAGCTTTACTAATCTGCACTGATATAAGATCAGTGTCATTAATAGTTTTGGGGACAGAGGTCTGATTAAAAAAAATGTCCAAAATAATCAAATACAACAAATAACATATGTATTAATTGTGTAACTTCTTATTCAAAATGATGCAATATTTAATACCCTAGTTGCCAAAAGTACATGAGCCTAAGCCAAAAATTTGCTGTAAATGTCCTGCACTTCACCTTGGAATATTAGCTCAGTAGCCCTTATAAAATGGCTCACGTTTGGGCTTTTTTGAAAACTCCAGGTTCAGGTTCAGTCATGACTATTAGAATATGATCTGGATTTTGGCTCCAAAACTGTCTTTAGGGTCATTGTCTTATTGCAAGACCCACCATTTGTGTTGATGATCAGATGTCTGACAATCTTCTGTAAATTTTCCTGATACAATATGAATTATATAAGTCATATGATCAATGATGGTAAGCTGCCCTGGTCAACTGGCAGATAACCAGCCCAAAACTGTGGAACCGCCACCACCAAATTTCGCAGGTAAGATTCTTAAACTGGAGAGTTTTTGGCAAACAAAACATTTCTCATTTAAACCATAAAATTCTGTTTCCCTATGAATCCACAGATCAGTCTCTCAGTAATGTTCTGGTTGAATTAGGTTTCTTTAGGAAACTTTAAAATGATCTGTTGTTGTAAAGATCTGAATACATTTAGGTCAGATTTGTGTAGAAACTCTACATCATGAATTATACAGACTCAAAAACCTTCTAGCACCACTGCAAATAAACCTAATCTCAGTTTTCTATGTTTATTATCACACTAATCTGCCTTACAATTTCTCACAGTTATTTCAGTCCTTTATATTCTGCTGAACAACACTGTCTGCTCTCAAAGCATTAGGTAAACCTCATAGAAACAATTAATTGATATTTTTTTTCAGTGCAGAAGTGTTTACTTTTTTCTCTTTGTAGGTGATGTTTCTCCCCTCTTTAACTGTCACATTTGGTGAGCGTGAGAGAGAGTGCCACTCTTGCTTGGCTAATCAAGTCTAGGCTTACCTTGAACAGAAAACGTGGTAGATATTTAACTGCAACTGTGGCCCATTTAACAGAAATATCATGATTAATATTGATATGATATCATTAAGTTCATAACACCTGATACTCCATATACTGCACTGACCTTGAGCTTTGCAGTTAAGTCATTGATTTCACCAAGATCTCCCACTGTCACTCTCTGTGTCAGGACCATGTGATCAAGCAGAGACAGCCAGTTGTTGAGCTCTGTCCAAGCTTTATTGAACTTATCCAGTGCCAAGGCATCTCCTGGGGCACCTCCTGCCAAGGTTTCAACTACAGAACAACACATTAAGTTCAAAATTCAAGTTATAACCTGAATATATCTTTTTTTTTCATCTTTACCTGTAACATGGCATTTATCCTTCCATTCCTTAAGCAGTATTTGAATGGCTATCCAATCTGAGTTGAGGCTATCAAACTGGTTCTGAAAAGGGTAGACAAAAACTGTCAAGTTGTTGTGATACATATGGTATGTGAAAAGTTGTCAAAGAATTTGATCTGTTTTAAAATGTAGCGTTGCTTTTTATAACACACCCTTTCAGGCTGACTTGGTGGTCTTTCTTTAGCCAAAACAGTTTCTATGTCTGGCCTCTTGGACTGGATGTTTTCATCAATCTACACAAAACAACATAAAATAGAAGTTTTATTGATATACAAGCTTTTATGTTTTAAAAACCCAATATTAAACAAGGAAATAAACAGTAATCTTATGTGAGGCAGTATCTTAGTGAAACCATTCCCAAACCTTTCCTTCACCACACCAAGTGTTTACATTAATTAATCTAATACCTAACTTGGTAAATTCTACATTAAATTAAATAAAAACTGCTACTGATTGTAAAAACTGTAACTGTAATACTATAAAGCTGTAATACTGTAATACTATAATACTATTTTAATGCTTTAACAAGAAAAAACACACTTACTGTAATACATTTAAACAAATACATCAGAAAAAAGGCTTTGAGCATAACACATGGATATGAAACGAGAATGAGAATGTATTACTTTAAAGTGGCTTTGTGATCCTATTGGCATTAGTCTAAATGCACATGAAAAATATGATATAATACCTTATGATCAATGTCTGCAGGTGACTGTTCAAGTTGACTCCTAGTAATGGAGGCCCAGTTAGAGAGCTTAGAGAGCTGCTCGTGGTACTTGCTCAGTTCTCTCAGAAGATCTTCGATATGTTGCTGCTTCTCAGGAAGGTCAGAAGATACCTTCCAGAAAAAAAGAGAAAAAAAAGAAAAACAAAATACCAATCTAATAATTTAGGAGGGCCACACAATAATAAACTAAATATTGTAAGGATGGATGAATTACCTTGGCCCATCTCGTGTTAATAACCTTTAAGTGGTTCTCCAGTGGTTTGATTTTGTCAGCAGGGAGGGATAGACTTTTGGTATTAATTTTGTGCAAAGTTTGCTTTCTGCTTGGTAATTCTGCGACTTGAGCCTGAAGGCCCCCCCAACACACACACACACACACACACACACACACAAAATAAATATGTATTTTTTGTTTCACTTTAAACTACAATGGAATTAATGAGTTTTCATTCTTTTATTCATTTTAAATAGGCATGCATGATTGGAAGGTAGTGCATGATTGGAAGGTAGTATGCAGCAGTATGCAGGTCCATAGGTTCAATATTTGTGCAATATACCAGTATGGTTCAGTCAAGTGGTAAGCTTGTGTAGGGATGTGTTGTACTGACACAATGACAATAAAGCATCTATCTATCTATCTAGCGACTTTGCTTTGTATGATGCATGTTACATGAAGGGATTGGCCTAGAAGAGTTTGCTCAACTAATTCAGTTTAAAAACTTAAAATGTCTGTTTGGTCTATACAAAGAATTTCATTAATATTTTTTAAATAAGTTAAAAATTTCCAATCAGATAAGAAAGAAAGGAATCAACCATAAAATGTCATATTTGGTCATGGGCGTCATCACCATTCAATCAGAGGGGGACGTGTCCCCCTCACATTTCATAATTATTCGTTTGGACCCCCGCCCACATTTAACATAAATAATTAGTTCACCCCCGCTGTTGAATCTTGAATCTTTCGCGAAAGAATACACTCCACTCAATCGATAGAAGAATACACACACCACTGGAAATCCGAGCAGCCTGTCTATGCACTGAGGATTCACTTCACTTGCATG